>LOJH01008670.1:12543-27190 GCA_001685095.1 Ellobius talpinus
GAGAGAGAGAGAGAGGTGAGTGTAGGAGGATAGAAAAAGGAGATAAAAGGATTATAACAAAATATATGAGGGAGCCTCTCACAGGTAAAAGAAAGCTAAGGACTGATAGAGGACATTGATAATCCAGGGAAAGAGTGTTATTTACAGATAGATACAAATGTTCCACAAATACGTAGCTAATAACACAAAGCAAATCCTCCTTAACTTAACATTTCCAAAATGACTTGCTTACAAATATTATTATCATTAATGAGTTTATTCTCTATTTAGCATGAACTCTTTTCCAGGTACAGAGTAAGGCAATTCCCCAAATATATATGAAGAGGAAGGAAATTTTGTACCTAGTTCAAGTAGTAAGGCACACACAAAAATATAATTAAGAATGTGTAGGACATGGTGTTAGAAGGAAGGTACAAATACAATGGCTTAGAACCACTGAATTTATACTTTTAAAGATCAAGGAGGGAACATCTAGGGTTCATGGTAGAATTTCTCCAGTTTGCTTTCTGTTGATGGATTTCATTCAATGTCAAATTCTTGCCCAGAGCTTGGGTAAAACCTGCAAGCAGTACCCAGGCCTCACAGATATGTGTAATCAGTTTATCTGGTCAATCTTGGCATGCTTCTGTTGTTATGAAGACTATTAGTAGCCAGAGATACCTTTAATGTGCTTTCTATGTGTCAAATATTATAATAGTGCATTTCATGATCATGGCAATGTTGTAAGAACTTTTTAACTGCTGTTTTGTTGATAAGGAGTCTAATTCTGAGAGAGCTTATTTATATTCAAGGACACATACATAACTGATTTAGGGTTATATGTTTTATTTCTCGATATTTATGACTTCCTGGCATAGGTGAGTAGAGGTCCTTATTTAAGGAACTCTGAGAAGACAGCATCTGAGGAATCAGGAGGGGTTTGTGGGATTCCAGCTATCAGAAAGGGAAGCAGAAGCTTACGACATGCAAGGCAAGAGGTGGTCCTTTAGTTTGAGGAGAGAGGAGACACCAAACCATGTAGGTTTCAGTGACTGTCAGTGATGGATGGAAGTGAGTGTATATTAATAAGGACTGTAGATACCATCTTCTTGGTGATCCACAACACTGGGTGTGTTTCTAATGATCTCATTTTGAAGGGGGCATGGTGGCATTCTGTGCTTTGTGCATGAAAAGGCCAAAAGGCCTTTCTCATAATTTCAATGTCCCAAACCAACATTGACATTAACTGAACAAGAAAACAATAATCATTTTTGTTCAGGGGATAAGTTCAAGCAGATAGTTTTGTTTTGTCTGTGGGAAACTATTATAAACTGGAGCTAGTTTCCAAACACAGGTTGTACTGTATAATTATGCAGATAAACATGGTTGACAAAGTTAGAACTTCATGAACCTTGGCAAACCGTAAGGAAAAGAATATTATAGTCATCTGTTGGGAAGGACATGAATCCGACCAAAGTACAAATACTTCTGTGATGATAGTCAAACCCTGATGCTTCCAGAAGCCTGTGCCTTTGTGTGTGGTGCTAACAGTGTCTGTCTTGTGAAGATAGCATTCATAGTGGCTTTCCACATCAGAACTTGGAGACACCAATGAGAACATTTCATATTTTGTTTCTAATGTATTTCCTTCATTTCACATGGGAAGGAAGCATCCATTCAGGTTCAAAACATAAGCCTGACCCTGAATCTTCTACATATAGGGTTTTGGTCTGTTTTACAAAAAGGGGGCACATTTGGTCCCATTTTGTGTTGTATTTCCCCTGCCGCCTTCAGTCGGGTAGGTCGCAGGTAGTTTACTCTAGGTAGGTTTGTGGGGGACACTTTTGTTCCCATTTTAGTCCCTGTAGTCGTGCTGACAATCATTTTGGGTATTTTCAGTCATTCACGTGTGTTATGCAAGTAAAGTACATCTGGTAGATATGAAGGTCCATGCCTGTGTGAAGACCAGCCTGAGAAATTGTGGAGATGAGAAAAAGATCCATTGATCTGAGATTGGCGTTAAATCGAAGAATCCCAGCCATCAATGCTATTTATAAGCAGTTGGTAAACAATGTCCTACCAAGTTGAGAAACCCTGTACTTCACATTTAAATGTTTTCAGTTTCAAAATTAATGACTGACGATTATTTAACGGTATAGAATCATATAAAGAAATGGAAGTCTTGTCTCCTTCCTTAACATCTAATCCCACTTGTTTGTTCAGAAGTAGCCACCATAAATGAAGAGATCCGTATCATTTTAGAACCTCTTAGTATATTTAGACTAAATATGGATTTGTATTAGTGTTGAGCTGACACATTTGAACTGTGCTATCCCTTACCTTTTATGTCTACTCCCTTCTCATTAACAGCTGCATGGTATTTACATTTGGTAATACAGCCTTTGTGATTAAAGCCAATCCACACTTATCACAGTTGTAATTTATGGATCTGGGAGGGTTGTCTTCGAGTCCAGCTCAGGGTTTACAAGGTCCAAGTCAAGTAGTTCTCTACAGCCCACACTTGGCTCTGACTTTGTGGGTCTGAGGAAGAATCCATTTCTTCATTCACTCAAGTCATTTTCAGAATCGTTCCTTTGGTCGTAGGAGTGAGGCCTTGTTTCTTAGCTGGCTGATTGCCAGGGGTGACGTAAAAGTTTCCAGGCAGCCTGCTTTCCTGGCCTTTGGTTATTTCCACTTTCGAGCTGGGAGTGGGGTGTTGGACATTTTCATGCTTCAGTTTTGCTTGTGTATCTTTTAAATGAAGAAAACTCACTGTTTTTGAAGTCTTGTGTGGCGATACTGGACCAAGATCATCAAAGATAGCCTCACTAAATGAGGTTAGTTGTGCCATAGACCATAAAATCCAGGAGTGATATCTTGTGACTTGTGAAAAGTTACATGAAATTGAAAGGTTAAATGATACTATTGTATTTTACCAAAGGAGAATTAAAGGGCCAAATTTTTAAATGAATTTTTGAAGATCATGCCACTAGTTAGTAGCAAGTGCAATATTAGAAATAATATCCAGGTTTATTCTTCTTGGCCAACTCTATCTTCTAATGTATGCATTTCTTCAGGTACTGAATAGAGACAGAGGCTATCATGATAAAATAGTTTTCCTAGCAAACTTATTATAAAAGTATCCACAAATACAGTTACAATCTTAAATTATAACATCAAAGTCAGACTAACTTGAACATTTGGCTAGAGTATGTCCTTGATTGTGCTTTTAAAACAAATAGATCCCGGTGTAATGGATCACTCTTGTAATCTCAGTGCTCAGGAGGCAGAAGCAGGAATATTGCTTCAAGTTTGAAGCTATATTTAACTACATAGTGAGTATCTAGCTAGCCATGGCTACTGTAAAGAAGGCAAAAAATAAAAGCAAAACAAAAACACACAAAAAGAAAAAATAGTATAAATGCAAAATGAGCACCTTTCAACTGATAAGTACCATTCTCCAAATCTCTAAATTGTATCGCAGCTTCATTTTTAATTAACTCTCACAGATACATCTAGCTTTTTAATGTTTTTTTTCCCCCAGTAGTTATGGATCCAGTTCTGGAGATAGTTCTGTAGACCAGGCTGGCCTCAAAGTCAGAGATCTGCCTGCCTCTGCCTTCCGGGAGCTGGGATTAAAGGTGTGTGCCACTGCTACTGGGCTCATACCTAGCTTTATGTGGCAAACTGTCTCACCATCCCCAGACAACTTCAGTCCATTTTCTAAACCTTTGGAAACGTTCAGTCAATTCCGTTCAAAAGTACAAGCACAGTATCCTTTTTCTAAAAGATTTATTTTGCAAAATGGGTTGATTTTGCTATGTCCATAGCTGAGTAAACCACAAGCAGTGAACTATAAGGCAAGATCCTTCATCAGGCAAAAAAAAAAAAGTCAGAGCAATGTTTTTATTATCACTTCAATTTTAAAAGTAGATGCCTGACATGAGATTGAGACGACATGTGTGGGATCCGTTTCTCCTTGGCTGAAGTGAGGGGGTTCCTCTCATGTATCCCTGCAATTCAGTTTTGCAGTTTTGTAAATGAACGCACAAAATACAGGTGGCCAAAGAGATGGTATGCAGTCTGGAGCACCTGCTCCTCTTTCAGAGGACGGAGGACCTGAGTTTCGTTCCCAGCACCCAAACCAGGCAGCACATGGCCATCTGTGACTCCTGCTATAGAAGGTCCAAACTCTTTTCTAACCCTGCGGACACCCAACCACACGTGGCCTACGCTCTCATAGACACGTATACATACACGTAATAAAGGACGGTGTGGCCTTGAATTAAAAAATAAACTCTCTATTTCCTAATTTAAAGAGAAAAACTGGTATTGATTAAGGAAACTCTGCTTGGAGACAGTTTGACTTTCCACTATAATAGCTTGTGAGGGACCGAATCACGTCCGTTTCTTGTTTATATACTTGCAAAGTAGATGTAACGTCTACTTCAAGCAGACATTCTGAAGATAAAGTGAGATAATATACATAATTAATTCTGTGGCTAGCACTTAGTAATTGTTCAAGGAACATTTGTGGCGATAATGATGCTGCTGAAACGTATCCATAGACAACATTTGGGGAAGAAGAACCATGAGTTCTGAGTTACAGTAAACTCAGTTGTCTAAGCTGATGAAAAGGGGCTTTTGCAAGAAGATCTTCAGCATACCACAAATTTAATGTTCAAACCTTAATTTTTTTGTTTTTCATTGTAAAAATAATAAATGCTTCTTGTAAGAAGTTTAAATAATATGAATATATATAAGGTAGAATTATCATTTTATGCTTTCTGGATCCAAAATTAAGCAATTAGTTTTTAATATTTCTTTAATTAAGTCTATATTTGTGTATATAGCATGAAGACAAATATTCAGGGTAAATCACATCATGTGTGTGATCGTATGTATTGATCCAGTTCTGTTTAGTAATATATCTTTATAATTTCATGTCATTACATGTAACATTCTTCACAAGACTGTGCATGAATGTTTATAGAAATGCTGATAGCAACCAGCCAAAATGAGAATTCATGCCAGTATCTGCAGTTGGTAAATGTATAGGCAAAGTCTGGTCCACCCATACTCTAAAGTAATATTCAGGCATGGCTGGTAATGGAGCATTAATAAATGCTGCAACCAAAATGATCTTGAACACACGCTAAGGGAAAGTATCCAGTCATGTAGGGTCATCCACATATTATTATGAGAGATGCAGAAGAAGTAAATCCACAACCATAGAAAGCAGATTTGCGGTGGTTAAAGACTAGGGGAAAGGAAGAACTGGGTGCAACTGCTAATGACCCTAAACAGGATTTTGTAGGGTGGAGATGAAATGCCTGAAATTAGATAGTGTAATGGTTACAAGATTTTCCAAATACTGCTTAGAAATCACTTAGTTGAACACTTTTTTAAAAAAAATTTATTGTGGCAATGTTTCACTATGTAGCCCTAGCTGACCTGGAACTCATTACACTATGTAGATCAGGCTAGCCTCAGCTCACCAGAGGTTTACCTACTTCTTCCTCTGAGAGCTGGTATTAAAGTGTGTGTCACCAAGCCTGGTGAGTTGTAGACCTTTAAAGAGTAATCACATGGTTTATAATAATGTCACAATATAGTTACTATTAATAGAGTCAAAGATGACCATTGAGATCTACTAAATTAGAACTTTGTGTTACAACCTCTGATTCAGAGATGAGTCTGACTCAAATCCGAGATTAGCCTCTGCCTCTATGTGACATGATGCTCGCCCCAAGGAAATGGGCCACACACGTGCTGTGTTTTCTCACTGTGAGTATTAATATCCTCTTGTGGTCATGTCATCTTCTGTTCCAGGTCAGTCAGTCACACCATGTCTGACCAGTGGTCACCATTCACATCACCACTCATGACCATGAAATACTGTGGCAAAAGATGTGTGGCTACTTGCATCCCAGTCTATGTCCATGCATCGCAGGAAGCTACTTATGTTAATCAGACTTTGAATTGAAAGCTACATCAAACATAAGGAAATTGTCAGTTGCATATAGGGTAAGGTTACTAGAATGGACTTTTTCTAATATAGGACATTTTAAGGAAATGTAATCCTTTGTGAATTTGGTTAGTGTATTATGTACAATCATCTTTTAGTTACAAATACTACTTTTCTATATTAAATACAATAGTTTATGTTTAGCAATACAATTTACATATTAGACACCACTGTACTAGAAGGATTTGATATTGTTTAAAACAGAAAGAAAGAGGGAAGCATTTCAGATACAACTACTTCTGTGACATGAACTTAATAATCAATAGCTTTTCTACCTTCCCTGAGAAGTTCAGTCTCTCAATCACTTCTTCCTAGGCCCCCCATCCCACTTTCAACCATTCAAACATGGCTTTTCTCTCCCTTTTTGATGAGAAAACTGAACTGAGAATCCCTTGTGCATTTTTAATGGGTGTCATCCCTTTATCGCTACCCAAATAATCAACCCTTGACATTGTTAGGACAACACGTTGCTTAAAAGTGGTTCATAATCACAGGCATTCTTGAAGACCAATCAGGACTCATGCTGGGAAGTTCATGGGAACAAATGTGTGAATGTGACCACTTTGCAGTAGCTTGGGGCTCAGGATGCAGTGTCGTATGTCCTCCATTCTATTGACTCTCTTCCCTTGGCCTGCAGTTGTAATTATGGAGCAGCTAACATCTTCTCTGGGCCCAGCAATCCCATAATTATCTGTGTTCTCTCCACAGTGTATGACTCAACCCCATGTGGTTCTTTTATATCAAAGGAAGGGTGGCCAGATTTTTTTTTTAAACCACAGTACTTGAGCATGTAGTGGCAGATGGCTGCACAGCCAATGTGTACTGGGTCTTTTTGAAGAATAACCTCACCCAAAACAAGGAAGCAAACAAACTAAACCAGACCTTGCAATTTATTTTTGAGAAAAGAAAGGAATCTTCCTGGGGGTGTTTCCAAGCCCTGCATCATTTTAAAAGAAAAGCAGGACTTTTTTTTCTGGAAGAACAAAAATAGAAATAAGTGAGTTAGAGCTTTGAGGTCAACCTCGATCAAGAAGGAGAGCACTTCCTGGCCTTTAATCACAGCTCCATAGATATTATTTAGTTGAGCAAGGACAGTGGACATAATGTCATGTGTGGTAGAAAGCACATCAGAACAAGGCTTGGGAGACTCAAGCCCCTGTCTTTGCTCTGCTGTGAATTAAATATGAGAAGCTTTCCGAACATCACTAAATTAAACTTCTAAGATCATTTATGCAAAAAGACCTGTTATGAATGTGAAATAGTATACTCTCAGGTAAGCTGAAAAGGATATAATTTCACTCTCCCTTTCCATATTATTCAGCATCTACTTCTGAAGAGGCCTGGAACACAAAGAAGCTCAGTGTCTGCCCTGGTAAATTTGCTACCCATGGGCTTAGTAAAACCGAAGGCATGTCCCTTACTGAATGAGCAACACATGTCAGCATGGAGAGCATTTGATTCACCAGGCTACTATAGAGGATAACAGCTATAGTTATTGTGAAAGGCACTTAGAATGGGCGGCTGGCCCTGCTGGTCTTCAACAGGAGCTTTACTGCTCTGTGCTGTACAAGGCAGCAGATTTTCTTCTTACATATTTGAGGAAGGATAGAGGAAAGGAAGAGAGATAAAGGGGGCAGAAATATGGTGAGATTGTTATCATGGGATTGGCAAGGTGACTTTGTCCCCTAACATCAAAAAGTGAGTTTCATCAAAAATATATGAATGCTAATACATGGAAGTGTAATTGGGATAAGCAGTGAAATGGGGAAACAGGGGAGAGAATATGTTTTACACTCATATTTATTCTGAATGTAGCAGAATTGGATATGGGAATGAGAGAGGTTGAGAGAGAGATGAGAAAATGAACCTTGGAGACTGACAGGAATAGTCAAAGAGGGCTTGTTTGGTTCCTACTTTATGACATTGGACTTCAGATCAATTCAAATCAATAAAATTTGAGTTCTTTTTTTCTCATGGTTTCTTTGACCTCCTCACGGAGATTAGAAGTTATGCATAAACTGGAAAATTTTGTTTATCCAGTTGCAATTCTGTAGTTATATAATAGGATTATTTATAATTATAAAAACCCTGTCACACCACTCAGAAGCTTAGAACTGGCATTCAAAGATAAAAAGGCAAAATTGTGCCCCTGGGTCTGAATCCAACACTTGTAATTGATTTCCTGAGAAGCCTTCCAAGTGTGTGCTTTTTCGTGGCTTCAGGCTTCAGTATCAGCTAAGGACCCTGTTTGGCTGATCACTAGTCTAGGCAGCTTTTGTCGCAGGTGATGGATGATGCACAGTTAGGTAGGTGCCTTCCAATCCATGGGGAAAGATTCTCTACATTATCAAAGTAGACACAGCTCACTCAGATGTCAGACATAAGGAATACAGTAGGGGATATGGGATGTCCTGGAAAACTAGAGTAATGATTGAATTTAATACAGCATAAAGATACAAAACTCTTCTAAATCCATTCTTATGTTTTAAGTGGAGGGACAAATACTTTCTAATATTTCTTGGCTTTAGCTATCTGATATCTTAACTGAAAAGGGTAAGGGAAAATTATCACAGAATAAAAAGGAATTGACATCAAACCTTGAACAGTTATTACATTCTCCCAAAGTTAGAACAAATACATTAACTTAAATATATTAATATCTCTTCTTAGATTTATTGATTTTATGTGTCTTGGTGTTTTGTCTGTGTGCACTACATGCATGCCTGGTTGCTGCAGAAGGGATAAGATGGTATTGGATCCCTTAAAATTGAAGTTAAGGATGGTTGTGAGCCACCATGTGGGCACTAGGAACTAAACCCAGGTCCTCTGCAAGAGTAGCAATTGCTCTTTACTGCTGATCCAAATCTCCAGTCCCCCTCAATTAAGTGTATTTAATCCTATTAGGAAAGTGAGAATTCTGAGGCTCAGTGCTATAAATTATTTTCCAAAAGTTCAAGAATTAAGAAGTTGTTTCCAAGTAACCAACATTTCAACAGTTTCCTTCCATCCCAACACTATACTCTCTGAAGTCATGTCAGATATTTTGTCTTATTAACTTCAAAATACTCTACCTAAATCATTGATTCAGTGTGAAATAGTCTAATTTTGAATGTGTTAAAATTACAAAACCACTTTTATATAGTAAGGAAGTTGCTTGAGACAGCTGCTAAAATGTGTGTCTATGGAAAAAGTCCTTGATTCTACAAAATTCAATGTCTCTTGAAATGTATTCAGTTCCATAATTCTCAAAAGTCCTAACTAAACAGATTAAATTGGAAAGTAATACCATCCAGACAAAATGTGATCAGAGCTTTCCACACTTCAGCTTCTTTAGGGAGGCCCAAGCTTGTATTTGAATATTTCAAAGCTCTCCCCAGAATTTTTAACAAAAGTTATGCTCAAAAGGAAATAGTCTTGAGTGACTAGCATTTAAATACCCAAGATGTTGTATAAGGTCTTCTTTCCATGTCTCTTCACAATTAGAACACCGAGCTACAAAATAACAACAAGAAAAAGAGTGGTGATAATTTGTCTTTCATATTCTTTCATATATATATGAAAGAATATGAAATATGAAATATATATATACACACACATACCTACTAGGTCAATAAATTCTGAGAAAAATGATTGCAGCTAGTTAATATTACACCAAATTAAAAGATGGGTGCTTATATCACTGGCTCAGGACCATTCAGTGAAGATCTACAGCTTGACTCCCTTCAAAGACGGCTGTGCAATGCTCTTATCAAATCAAGAGCTCTGGGTGAGGTGAATAGATTGGATGAGGACAAGGATTAACAAGATTTAAAGAATTCCATTGAGCCAACTCAGTCATCCCTCAAGTCAGCTCTTTTCATGGCATTTGACTGTTTTGTATTGAAGTCAGCCCTGAAGTTTGAGATAACTTCTTAGCAGCAACCATTCACAAAAGTTCAGACTGCCAGAGGTCTATGGAGCAGGAGCTGCTGCTGCATGCAGGAAATTTTCAGACGCTCACCCCGCAATCCTCCTTCACATCTTAGCAACCATGGCTGGGTGCAATGTCTCCATGTCATCAAATACATTTTCTTCGATGGATGAAAGAAAATTGTGCCATTTCAAATAGGTTTCTTTATATGCCTGGTAGTGGGAAGATATCTGACTCTTATGCTTGCTGTCAGATATATGGCAGAAGATCAAAACCATGGGCTTTGGATTTATGCACTAATTTACTTTGCCAGATCAGTTTTATGCTATCAGTGCTAAGGAAATTAAGCACATACAGGGCAGCTTCTCAGTGGAGTGTGACTTTCACAGCCTTTCCTGGGGGAGGGGAAGCAGAAGAGCCTGGACACAGATATTTGGCATTCCAGTAGCAAAGCAGCGATCTTTCATGAGTTACCCTGGAGCAAAGTGAAAAGAGTTCTGTGTTAATGTTTTAATGTCTTTTTAATTAAAAGTGTCAAGCCAGAGTCCCTGAGTGTCAAAGAGGACCAAATCCTGTTTTTATCTTAGGAATGAAAGCTAATTCAAGGAACCATTTGTTTTTCTGAATTTTTTTTCCTGGTACACTTACTTCTAGGTTTTTCTATTTGAGGTATATTTCAAGGTGAAACCAAGTTATGACCATTAAATATTTATGGAGTTTGCATTTGAAGTCATCTTTGAATGAAGAATGGGTACTCATTTGTATAACTCAACCATGCCCATAGTAATGGTGTGGAATAGCAGAAAATGGCCATGGTTTCCAACAGTTAGCATTTATTTCTTACACTACGTTGGAGTCTACACCATTCGAAAGTTGGGTCACCTGGAAATGTTTAGCTAGAGCAGCTACTTACTGTGGATCTGGCTTGGAGATCTCTTGTCCTCCTTGTTTCTCTGGTCTGCGCATGCTCTTCATGAAGATATTAATGGGCATCATGAAGACCAACAGGGTGAAAAGAAGCTTTGTATTGCCTAGATACAGGGGAGACAGGGATGCTATGATTCATTCTATTGACTAAATAAGCTAGATGAATAAGCTCAAGCTCAGAAGGGAAGGAAATGAGCCCTGCCTCTTTTATGAAAGGAACTACAAACCTCATGTAACACAGGCAGCATGGAGGGAGCTGTGTCAAAGATGACCATTAGCATGACCTATATGGTTCATCACACTGCCTATTTCCTGTCTTGGATTTTCTTTGGCTCAGATTCTTATCCTCCTATTTCTTATAAGAACAAACATCTTGATATACATACTGTGATGAAAATTGCTGCTGGTTTTGGTTCACATATGCTAAAATGGGATCCTCTTAATACTTTGAGCTCTAACTTGTTCCCAATCTTTTTCCTTGCTCATAGTTAATGCAGCCTTATAAAAAACCATGTCACGCTAATTGAAAAAATCATTTAGGTTGCCCAATATTATAGATTTTCCCTTTCCTGATAATATAACCTTTCAGAGGAGGTCAGCCATGTTGAGGAGAGGTGATGAATGCAAATAATGGTGAATAATTCAAATACCAGACATGAATCGATTAAAAGGTAAGTTTGGGCACAGGAACCCCAGAAGCACTCTCATGGGTTATTAAAATCCTGTTTTTAAAGAAGTTTGTTTACACAATTTCATTATGGATCATCCATAAATCATACTTTAACTTCTTATTTTGCCTTCATAAGCCCCCAAACTTATTAAAAATAGAAATTTGTATACATACATTGAGACTCATGCACCTTCAATATTACAGCAGTCAGGTCAATGTTTCAAGTTGTCTAGCCCTTTCCCAGTGTGGCTCCTCAAGAAGCAAATTATGGAGGTGTGGCCCTGAGCAATCAAGAGCAGCCAAACCCTCCCCTCCCCCACCTTACTCCTTAGCATAACACACTCATCAGGTGTTGGCTTTGGACAGCAGAAATCCTGTTTTCTTCTTTTTTGTTTAACTTTTTAGATTACATAAGGAACTTCTTCAGTCTTCTGTTTGAGTGTCCATGTGAAAAAAATAAAATGTTTAGCAGAAATTTGGAACATGACAAGAAGACATTAAAATAGGCACTAGACATTAGGATTCAAAGGCCCCTTGTATCATTCTCCCTACCAGTCTCAGAACCTAAAATTTTACCTTAAATGAGTCATTTCTTTTAGCTAAAATTTTAATAGATTTTAAAGAAATTTACCATCTATTTGTAAAATCTTTTCCTCCTTCTCTCTCCTGTTCCTTTATAGAAAATATTAAAAAAAATCAAAACCTCAATGATCAAGACCTTAGCCTGTAGGAAGGCCAGAAGTTTATATCGTCTTTGACTTTGGCTAGCTTTGTTTTATCTTCTTCATCCCATACAGGGCTATTGTCTTGTCTTTTAGGGACAAAATTCTCATTAATAATGATGGCGTACCAAATGAACAATTTTTCCTTAGGATGGATTTTGTTCTCTTCCTAGAATCATGCCTCATGGGATTACTGAAAGGATGAAATGAATTAACACATGCAAACCTCTTAGAAGAATGCCAGGCTCTCAGTATATCATCACTAATATTATTTTGCCTATAGCATCTGCATCACTTTATTGCACTTTCCTTAAGGTCGTTTGTCTTTTTCTTGACAGACAGAAGCTTTTGGAGACACTTAGAAAAAGTCACGGCAAATAATACATCCTATGTAAGTATTTACTAGTGGAATATGTTTGTTGGCTATTTATATGTGTCAACAAAAGGACAAAGTAACAATTGCCTAATGCTTGCCCCAGAGAAGGCCAAAGTCTGGGAGAAGATGTATTTATTCACATATCATAAAACATAACATACTCTGAGAAAAATATAAAAAATAATAAGGTAGCCTAGAAGCAGAATGTTATCCAATTGGTCTGTTGTTCTGACTTGACCATCAGGTGTTTTTGTTTGGATTAAGTAAGGGAGTGAGTCAGAAAGAATAAGACAGCATGGATCAGCATCGTCTTCAATGACTTCTAAACACAAAGTTCTGGGTCTCATGGCCAGAGTTTCTCATCCCATTGATCTGGGATGGACCTGAGAATTTGCACTTCTGACATGTTCTCATATGATCTTCTACTACTCTGAGAACCACAAAATGAGAAGAGAGAGTCAACACCATTAACATTCTCTAGGGTTAATCAGTCACCCTATAGGGAACAGAAAAGTGAAGGCAGCTAAGGAGATAGAAACGTCCCATCATATAAGGGGTTTCATATTTATTCTTATATATTTACTCAATGTTGTGTAACAGCTTTAATAGGCAGGATAATCTTGGCTAGGCCTACTGCAGGACACAAATTGGATGTGAAACCATTAGAATTAAACATGCACACAGAGAGAGAGAGAGAGAGAGAGAGAGAGAGAGTGGGAAAGAGATTGCATTCATGTGTTGTCTGAAGTTAGATAGGAACTCTTCTATATGGTCACTTGTACGTAGATAGGATATGATAGGCAGATAGGAGGTAAATAGGTAGATATGTAGTCACTTGGGGCTACAGAGGATGCTGTGGCTCACTACCCACAGATATGCAGTCCTTAATACCCTCAGCTACTGAGATTTCTCCCAGCTGTTGACAGTAGCCATGTCCAAGGACACATTTCTACCAAAGGCCAGCCTCTGTACAATGACTGACCAACCTTGGGGATAAAGTCCCCCCAGACTTTCTAGAGGACAGAAGAACTTTGAGGATTCACTTCAGCTTTAGAACTCAGTTGTGTTGATCTTATTTCAACATATGTATCCATGTAGGTATCTATCTTATACCAGGTTAGTACAGGAAATGAGAAACTTGTCTTCTGTCTCTTTTATTTCTCCACTCAAGATGCTTGTGTGTTAATACTGGAGGGAGTGAGGAAGGTGGAAGATGTGAGCAAAGGATCAGAGTCGTTTCAGAGTCTGGAGCTCTAGAATATCCACATTAAACAGGGCATCTTGTCTCAGAAGCAGTGAGGGTGTGTCTCCAGTGGTACCTCAACGGCAGCATCCTCAGCAGTACCAGTGCAGGTGCACAGCAGGCTCTGCTTAGTTTGGCTGAATATTTGGACAATTAAGTTAGATTGTCACACCCCCACTGTTAGATACCTCTGGTTGTTCCTAGCCATGACTTTATTTTATGTTGTTTTGATTTTTTCTCTCAGTGCTGGGAGTTGGGCCTAGGGCATCACACATACAAGGCAAGTGCTCTATCACTGAATTGCACCCCCTGCCTTAGTCAAAGCATGAGACTCTCAGTGGAGCACTGGGCTGAATGCTCCCAAAGTCCAGTTGAAAAGTGGGAGGAGTGAGAATATGAGCAAAGCAAAGAGGTCAAGACCATGATGCAGATACCCACTGAAACAGCTTACCTGAGCTAATGGGAGCTTGACAACTCCAGCTGGACAGAGAAGGAACTAGCATAGGACCTAGCTAGACTCTCTGAATGTGGGTGACAGTTGTATGGCTGGGGCAGAATGCAGGGCCACTGGTAGTGGCACCAGGATTTGCCCCTGCTGTTTTTCCTGGATTTTTGCAACCTGGATGGATTTCTTGCTCAGCCTGGATAGAGTGGGGACGGCCTTGGTCCTTCCTGGGAGCAATGTCCCTTTCCCTCTCTGGAGAGTGGATAGGAGTGGGGTAGGAGGGAAGATGGAGGGAATGGGAGGAAGGAAGGGAGTGGGAACTGGGATTGGTATGTAAAATGAAAAAA
>LOJH01008672.1:13892-29319 GCA_001685095.1 Ellobius talpinus
TGCATTCCCACCAGCAATGGATGAGTGATCCCCTTACTCCACATCCTCTCCAGCCTAAGCTATCATTGGTGTTTTTGATCTTAGCCTTTTTGATCTGACAGGTGTAAGATGAGGTTAATTCCAGCTAAGGCCCTAAGCAATAGAGTAGGGGGCCCAGATCTTGATTTGCCCTGTAGTCAGACTGATGAATATCTTAAATATCACCACAGATCTTCATCCAGCAACTGATGGAAACAGAGGTAGAGAGTGGGAAGAATGAGAATATGAGCAAGGAGGTCAAGACCATGATGGGTTCACCCACTGAAACAGTCTACCTGAGATAATGGGAGCTCACCAACTCCAGCTTGACTGGGAAGGTACAGGCGTAGGACTAAACTAGTCCCTCTGTCTGTGGTTGACAGTTGCCTGGCTGGGGCAGACTGAGGGACCACTGGCTGTGGCACCAGGATTTATCCCTACTGCATGTACTGGCTTTATGGGGTCCTATTCTCCTTGGATGTATATGTTGATCGGCCTAGATATAGTAGGGAGGGCCCTGGACCTTCCACAAAGCAATGTGCCTTACCTTCTCTGAGAATTGTATGGGGTGGGGTGGGAGGGTATGTGGAGGGAATGGGAGGAAGGAGGGAATGGTAACTTGGACTGAATTTTTTTAAAAATCTAATAAAATAAAAAAGTAAGCTCTCAAGATGATAGCCTTCATCTTTTGCATCAAAACTTGCCTTTATATTTTAATAAGCATTGCCGAACATTTTCTTGTTTAATTTTCTCTCCAAAAATTTAATATACAGTATTTTTTTCTTTTTATATGTAAAGAGAAAAAATAAAAATGAATTAATGAAAAGCCTCATAGATGGCAACCTTGTTATTATTGTGTTTATATTGTAGGCATAGTAATTGTTTATATTAGAATATGATGAATGATTATCATTGAAGAGAATATAGAATATGCCAGATAAGTAAAAAGGAATCAGCCATCCCTCCATTGAGCTCAACTTTTTTTCATTAATTATTTAATTTTTTATAGACCCATCCAAGTTCCCTCTCCTTCTTCTCTTCCCTTTTACCCCTTCTCCTCACACCCATCCACTCCTCAGAGAGTTAAGGCCTCCCCTGGGAAGTCAACAATGACTGGACCCCTCTCTGAGGCAGTACCAACCCTCCCCACCCTGACCCCGTGTCTAGGCTGAGCAAGGTGACTCTAGATAGAGAATGGGCTCTACAAAGTCAGTTCATGCATTTCAACCTTTTTTTTTTTAAAGCAGAGGAGTCAGAGCAAGCACAAAGAAAGACCGTCTACCTAATTTCTCTTTCCTGGAGGATGGAAACACTGACCGATGGACTACTTTACAGCAGTTCTGATATAGGTAGTTGAGGACCTGGATGCTGGTCTAAAAGTTTTAATCAAACCATTTAACTTGATTCAAAGAATTCAAATTTCTGTAGTGTTCTATTGAATTTATTTTGGTTACAAGAAATCTCATTATCTTTTATGTTTTTATTTAGCATAATCAGAAAATAATGCATCAGTTTTCTGGCAGAATAAATAAACTTGGCTAACACAAAAATATTTTTGTCCAAAAATCCATATTAAAAATTAGAAAAACAAAACAATAAAATATATTGATAACTAAACAAGCATTTTGAGTGTCTAGTGTAGGCTCCCATTGTTATTTTAAAGAGAGCAGGGATTATTAAATGTCCTTTTAGTGGTTTATTTTCAATCATCTCCATTCATTTTCTATTTTTGCATTAGCATATCATCTGTCAATTAGCTTCCAAGTTAAGTAAGTTTATATATTCAAAGTGTAGGAGACCATGCATCTCATGAAATTATATGATACCTGCACAGTACAATCAGTTAAATGCCAATCCAATCAGTAATGCTTGGTGCCATATTTATTTTCAGGTCTATCTTGCTCATCCTAAAGTGCATCCTGCATTTACATGGCACCTGTACATCCTGCATTTACATGTATTACTTGCACATTCTGCATTCACATAATACATGAACATTCTGATTTCAGATATAGTATGGACATTTATATACAGTATGTGAATATTCTGCATTTATATAAAGTATGTACATATTCCACATTTATATATAGTATATACACATTCTGCATTCATATAGTACACAAACATTCTGCATTTATATGTAGGACATTTACAGTCTGAATGTATATATAGTACACATTCATTGTGTGTTCTACCTCAAGTGTCTCAGTCCTGCTCTTTTGATCTTCCTTTCTTCAAATGTCAAATAAAAAATAGGTATGCCACAAGAGTCGTCACATTCCTTGCGCTTATTTGCTCCCAACCTGCTCCTATTCATTGTGGTTTCTCCTCAAGACATCATTTAGGACCTGTCTTCCAGTATTTGAAGATAATCAGAACCAATTAAATTACAGAAAAATCACTAACCCTCACATTACATTGTCAATATTTGTCAAGAATGCAGCCCTATTGATTCTTTGTGTGTGTGTGTGTGTGTGTGTGTGTGTGTGTGTGCTCATGACTTGCACATTTCCAGGTTCTCCATTTCCACAAACATCTGTTACAGGTGGCATTTGTCTAAGGCTCAGAAACAGCTTGAATTCAGGAAGAAGGAATGGAACCACAATGTTTTTTTGTAAGGCGATTAAGGTAATCCATCTCATCATTTTGGGATACATAGCCTTCCTCTCTACTTGCATTCCTTGCCATCTTCATGACTTTGCAATCAAATGCTTCTAAATACTCCTTAATTTAAGATTTCAGGAGACCATTTGTTTCCTGAAGCTTGTCACATTACCAGCCAAAACAGTTTTTTTTCTTCTATTTTGTGTGTGGAGTGTGTGCATGTGTGTGTGTGTGTGTGTGTGTGTGTGTGTGTGTGTGTTTGGAGTGGAAGCACCTCTGTGTGTGTGTGTGCATGGTGTGTGAGTGTGTAGAATCCATATGTCAACATTAGGTATCTTCTATTACTACCCTCCATCCACCTTAACTTTTTGAGTTCTCTCACTGGATGTCACTGACATTTTCAGTTGGAGAGACTGTGCATTGAGTCTCTATGATCTGTTTGTCCCCTCCTCTGCCCACTCCCTGGAGGATGGAGTTCCAGTATCACAATACCATACTAAGCTTTCCCATGGACACTTCAGACCCAAATTCAAATTCTTATTCTTACCTGGTAAGCACTTTACTCACTGAGTCATATGTCCAACCTGTTTGATTTTATACAATACACAATCTAGAGGACGATGATGCAAATTAGGAGCCAGGATAAAAGCTAAGAACATACAGCATAAATGTTATAAATGGAGAGTAGAGTAACCAAGAATGTGACAGCCATTGTCTATGCCTCACTAGCTTGTATTACTTCCTCCAAGCCTCTCTGAAAATTCTTTCCAGCCAAATTAAAAGATGACATGGTTGACTTAGTTGGCCATAGTACATCCATTTCCAACAGTTTTTTTTTCAGTGAATTGTATGAGGCAGCATTTCAAAGACCAAGTGAGGGGAGTTCCAACAGAATCATGCTAATCATTTGGGGTTCTAGTGGGAGTGAATATTGGCATCTCCCACCATGGTCACTATGGTAGTGTCAAATTATTAACAAATATGTTCTAGGAGGATAACTACAGAAGCTGAAGCCATTCCCAGATGCTAAGTGAAATTTGAGCAGCATGTATGTGTGCTTTTGTTTATGTGTGTATGTGAAGAAACTTTCATGCCTCTGTGGGATTATTTAAAGCAATTTATATGACTTTATTACTATCTCATTCTAACAAGGAGCGAATGAAATTTGGCAATACCTTCTCAACTTCCTCCTTCAGCTTATGGTTTCATCTCATTTGCTTGACAATGACATTTGGCATTCGGGAGATAGGAGGGAGGTCAGACTAGATCCAAGAGGTGACAACTCCTACAGCTAAAAATAGACTAAAGTGAGGAAGGGATTCCAGTCTAGTCTGCCACATTCGTGTCATGTTAGAGATGCTCAAAATGAAAACATGCTGTTCAAATAAAGATATGTATGATTGATGCCTGTTGAGTAGTGGCCAAGGAGGATTAGAGTTCATTTGTGGTGTTTATTTCCAGAAGCCAAAATAAATTCTTTGAAAGGGAACTTCTTGGTGGCAAGAAAGTAAAGAGGAAAAGATGGGATAATAGATATGCTTTATGTTCATTTCCATATAAAATATATTTAAAGTGAAATTACATTGCTTCATTCCTAATTGCTGCTTTGCAACTGTTCATTGCATCTAACTGTAATTGATTGAGGCTGAAACTATGAATGGGTCTCTTGTATAATTCAAAATCCATAAGTAAGTGCCATCATGGCTTCATGGAGGTTTGATTGCTAAAGCATGTAGAAATGTCCTGTTTTATAAGTTCTGTTAAATGCCTTGTAACATAGCAACAGCAGATCCTGGCACATGCTTCAGTGGCAATGACGTCCTGGAGTACAGAAAATGCAAGGAGCTCTTTCCACGTCTGTGATTTTAGCTGACCAAGGATTATCTCAGGAACAGAGTGACTGGGGATGAACTGGAGATTGAAAGCTGTGCAAAGTGCAACCAATAAACAAACCAGAGCTGCAACATGTTCTGTAAACCATAGCTGCCATGCTGAATGAGTAATTATGCTATTGCAGAAATGATAAACAATGCTTTGCTATCTTCTCTGGGAAAATGAAGTGTGTGCTGCCCCTCAAATTGCTAAAGGTGAAACCCGCTTCCTGGGGCCCATCTGTCAGAAGGGACATGATCTGACAAGATAATTTTTCTTAAAGGGTTGCCTGCTTGGGTCTATGGAATGAAAACATGCAGTTTATAAAATTTATCCTTGTGATTCAACAGAGGAAGATTAAATCCTAATTAAAACTCTATGGAAGATGTATTATAACGTCGCAGTTTTTAGTGTAATTAACTATAGTTGGGATCTTAGCATCTTTAAAAAATTGTATTTTATGTAGTTTATTTGAACATATTATGGAAGTCAAAATACACAATATCAGAAAAGATAGTGCACCAAATAACGCTATGCATGTATTTCATCAGCAGAAAGGTCTTTGAAGCTGCCAGTAAGCACAAGTTTCCAACCACGCACTAGCTATATGAATTTATGGCAATAATGGTCAGATATTAGAAGAAAATAACAAACCCTCCATCTTTCCACACACAATATGTGTAAGTTGGATCAACGTTAGCAGAATATCACAGCAACTAGCCATTCCTTGCAGACATATACATGCCTCTAGCCTTGGATGAATATAAGACTTCACTAAAGATCTTCTGAGCAGATTCAAGGGTCCAGTCCCTAACACAGCTGATCCAGAGCATGAACAGACCTCCCAGACTGCTCTCTTCTCTTATGTATGTCACTCGTGTAGATGCTGCTCATTTTCAAAACCAATCTAAAGGATTTATTTTTCGTGTGTGTGTACATGGCAGAGAGATTAAGTGGGCTACAGAAAGTCTAGTCTGTAACTGTACAAGTTCAAGATTACTCGCTCTTTTCCACTGAACTCATTGATGGTTCTAACTTTTGTTGCTGATGTAGGAGATAAGTTACTCTGCTTCTTGTGTTAAATTTGAGTTTGCACTGTACATGAAATACTGTGACTTTTAATTGGCTGTTTCTTGAAACAACTTCATTATGAATTAATTGTCTTGTCAGCTAAAGCATTATCTAATCAAGGGACTTTCCCAATGATGTTCTACAAATGTTTGAGAAACATTTTTATCTTAACTAACATAAATTTTAAGACACTATGCATTCTTTTCTCTGGAAATGAAAATGTATAATCAGAGGTAATAAAAATAGAAAACCTGACCTGAATGGGGAACAGTTTTAATGCCTAATCTTAGTAAACCTGTATTTAAGCATATCCTGGATTATATGAACCTATTCATCTAAATTCTCACTGGACAATGCTATACTTTCAAGCATCACACAAACATCTGGTCTCAGAAGTCGATGCTTAATATCAGAAGGTTAATTTCTGGACATAATATTGTAGTAATAAGAACTGAAGCTCAGGATTAGATATGAATGCAGAGCTTTTAGTGCTTGGGATTATAAATCTGTATTTATGTTAAATATAAGCACACCTTTTTTTGAGAGGCAATTCTCTGCATACAACCGGCCTTTTTGAAAGTCTCTTCCTGAACAGTGAACAAGTTTCTGTCATGAAATACGAGGAAACTTTAAACTTAGCATCTCCTTGCTTCAGTCCCACCCATTCCATCTGCGTGTGAAACCTGCCCCGCTCCATATGTACTTGTGTGAACTGGAACTTGAACAGTTAGTGAAGGAGCGCTGTTGCCATGGGCCCTGCTACTGGGAGGAGATTGTGATTTCCTCTTCATCATCTAGAAAGGAAAAACAAACCAACAGACCTCACACCCGAAAGGATTCTAGACGAATGTCATGATGGAAATCGTGTGTGTAGACATAGCAGAAGTAAACGTTAGGAAAGGTATCTGTTAAAGGGTTCAATATTTTTTAGAACCAATGATCTCTTCTTACTGGATTTAAACTTTTCCATAAGCATTAACCTTCCTGAGGCAAATGACTAAAATTAATTGCTGTGGTGAGAAAAGCTACAGTAGCATCCCTATATGCGTGATTTTATGTTTTATGGTTTCAGTTATGTGGTTATCCATGGTGGAACACTTTATTGTACTCTTCGCAGTATTTAGAATTATGAATAATATTTGAATTTACATGAATTAATTGACTTTGTTAATTTGAAACTACTGTGTGTGTGATAAATGTGCCAAGAATTTGTTAATCTAAAAATAACCAGTGAATTAAATGCACTAAGTTAACCACAAAACAAATATTTACATTTTAAGATTTACATTTCAAATAATACATGGGTATACAGCATACCACTCCTGATCAGTATGTTAGAGGTAAATTTGATCCATGGTTGTTACTTTATTATCTTGTTGCCTAAATGATAATGTGCTCATTGATATATACAGGATTCATCACAACAGATGACAAAGAGTCAAGTGGGTGTTTACTTTTTCAAGTAAAAGTGAGGAATTAGTCTTAAGGAAATTAATATTTTAAGAAGTTATATTTCCTTTTATAAAGTAATACTTTTGATTTAATGAAATATTTTCTTCTGTTAAAAATAGATTTGTTTCATACAGTATATTCTGATTACATTTTCCCTCCCCTACGCTTCCCAGTTTCTCCCCACCTCCCTTCCCATCTGGAACCACCATGCTCTTCAATCCATCCTTAGGAAATAAGCAGGCATATAAGGAATAATAACGAAATAAAATAAATCAAAGTCAAACCCAACAGGATGTGACGATACAACCAAAGAAAAAGCACAAGGGCCACATATAGATACAAAGACACACATGTTCACTCCTCAGGACACACATGATCAACCCTCAGGACACACATGCTCACCTCTCAAGACACATGTGTTCGCCCCTCAGGACACACATGTTCACCCATCAGGACATACATGCTCACCCCTCAGGACACACATGTTCACCCCTCAAGACACACATGTTTACTTCTCAGGACACACATGTTCACCCCTCAGACACACATGTTCACCTCTCAGGACACACATGTTTACCCTCTCAGCACACACATGTTCACCCTCTCAGAACACAAATGTTCACACCCACAGGACACACATGTTTGTCCTCTCAGGACATACATGTTCGTCCTCTCAGGACACACAGGTTCACCCCTAAGTATACACATGTTCACCCCTTAGGACACACATGTTCACACCCCCAGAAACTCCATTAACAACTCCAAAAGAAGCCAAAATAGAAATTGAAAGGATCTGTATAATAGGACATAAGTAAATGACTAAATAAACTCTGACATTATGAGAAGAACCTCGAAGATGCTGGTGATTTGGTGTGTGATGGTCATGTCCTGCTGGGCCTGGGGCCTGTCCATGAGTGGCCACCTCCTGCTGGGCCTGGGGCCTGCCCTTGAGGGGTTTGTTTGACTGGTGAGTCTCCCTTGGAGAAGACTAATTTTTCATTTGTAAGTGGCTGACAGTTGGTGATAGCTTCTGGGTAAGGATAGTGTGTTCCCATTTCTCCTTTCAGCTCTAGGACCCTACCCAGTGGACACCCATTCAAGCTCTGCTGTGTCTAGAAGACTTGAGTCCTTGGCTCTTACTTTACACTCTTTTTACCTCCTCTTCCTCAGAGTTCTCTGAGCCCTGAGGGGAGGCGTTTGATGGGAACAGCCCATTCAGGACTGAGGGTTCCATGGTGTCTCGTTCTTTGAAGATAATCTGGATGTGGGTCTCTGTATTCATTCCCTCTGCTTCAGAAGAAAGCCTCTCTGATGGGGACTGAGCAAGGCACAGATTTATGAATATAGAGAAAGAGAAAGGTCACTAGGTGCCTTTTTTTACTGTGTTCCTTTAGCAGAACAGTAGTATTGGGATTTGTCCTAGGTTCTTGGTCCATGTAGTCTCAGGAACTTGGATACCTGACTAGCATTGGCTATGGGTTATATCTCACGGAGTAGACCTTAAGTCAAACCATATAATGGTTGGTTACTCCCACAAGTTTTGTCACACAATTGCACTAGTATCTTGCAGACAGGTCACCACTGTAGACTTAAGGATTTGACGTTGGGTTGGTGTTTGCCTTTCTCCTTTGGTAGCAAGCAGAGTACCGTCCACAACTATATGGTGAAAGATCATGATAGGCGCACCTTGATTTCTCCATGTTTAATAAGTTGTATAGGTATTGTCTTCAGGAGTAGGACTTTACCATGAGGTTTGTAAGTGCTACTAGTAACCTTGGTAATAACTTGGGCTATTTGGGGCTACTCATGGAATCCCTTTAGCCAACATTTTGATTAGATATAACTCATTCCTGGTACCAGAAGCTTTATTTGGTGACAAGAGATATCCAGCCAGGGCTCTGTCTTCCCTGTTATTTTGAAATTTCATTTAGATCACCTTCATGTATGTATACATGATAAGAATCTTCTACCTTATTAGGTTTCTGTACTACCACTCTTTCAACTGCCTTTCCCCACATTCCCTCATCAACTGCCCC
Organism: Ellobius talpinus; assembly: GCA_001685095.1. Lineage (NCBI taxonomy): Eukaryota > Metazoa > Chordata > Mammalia > Rodentia > Cricetidae > Ellobius > Ellobius talpinus. The sequence continues at coordinate 22,946 of LOJH01008672.1, forward strand.
ACCCCTGTTTGATCATCCCATTCCGATACTCCTCATTATCCACCTATAACTATTTATTTTATTCCCCCTACATGAGGATCTCTCCCCACTGGTCCCTTATTCTCAACCTAACATATGTGGTTATAGAGATTGTAGCTGGCTTATCAATGACTAAACAATTAATATGTACATATAAGCAAAGAGCAAATACATATCATATTTGTCTTTCTGGGTATGGGTTACCACACCCAGGATTTTTTTTCTAGTTCTCTCCAATTACCTGAGAATTTCATGATTTAGTTTTTTGAATGACTAATATTTAATTGTGTAAATGTACCATGTTTTCCTTATCAATTCATCCACTAATGGACATTCAGATTGTTTACAGTTTCTGGCTATTGTGAATAGCATGACAATGAACATGGTTGAGCAAGTATCTCTGTAGTAGGATGAAACATACTATGGGTATATGCCCAAGAGTGATATTGGGTCTTGAGGTATATTGATTCCCATCTTTTTGATTATCTGCCACACAGATTTCCATAGTGGCTGCACAAATTCACATTCCCACCAGCAAAGGATGAGTGACTCCCTTACTTCACATCCTTAGCAGCATGAGTAGTCATTTGTTTTATTGCTCTTGGCTGTTCTGAGTGGCATAAGAGGAAATCTCAAAGTAGTTTTGATTTGCATTTCCCTGATGGCTAAAGAGTTGAACATTTCTTTAAGTGCTTTGCTGCCATGTGAGTTTCCTCTTTTGAGAATTCTGTTTCTATTCATACCCCGTTTTAAAATTGAGTTATTTGTTTTCTAGATGCACAGCACAGTTTAGTCAAACATTTTTAATGTAGATATGACCAAATAAATTTTGGACACTTAAAATGTGAGCCAATGTAAACAGAAAGTTAAACTTAACAAATTCTTTTTTTGCTGCTTATTTTCAGATGTGTATGAGTGTTTTCTATGCATGTATATAAGTCTGCCATGTGAATGGAATGAGCAGAGGGATCCGGGAGTGGATTGGATTCCTTAGAGCTAATCACAGATGGTTGTAAACTGACGTGTTGTTGTTATGATCAGAAGCAGAGTCTTCTACAACAGGAGCCAGTGTCTTAACTATTGCTCCATCTACTTAGTCCTAGTTCTTAACCAGTTTTTCTTTAAAGTCTTAATGCCATTAACAGATAGTATGAATTATGTAACTGGAACTTCAATGATGGTTAATACTTTATAAAGCCATGTTTCACATGCCTTTTTTTGAGTTGTGCATGCATGGTGTCCCTATCATTATAAAACACATGGATATTCAACTCCATTTAGGAACAATACTTTCTTCATATATTATTTTAAAAAACCATTTCCTGATTTTAGATTGATCAGCCCCATCTATATTAATCACTAAAATCATCAAACACCAGCTGATTTTTGTAGTTTCGGCTTGTAGCCTCAGCAACTGGGAGATAATAGTGGCTGGTATCTGAGTTAGAGAACATCTTGACCTCCATGAGATCTGGTCTCCCAAAAAACAAACGAGAAATATTGGTAACATGAATCATTAAACATATCTTGTGAAAGTTACTGGGAAAAATTCAAGAAAGGAAAACTTGAAGGAACAGGGTTTTGTCATTGATTTTTTTAATATCATTTCGAGTGAGAGGTACTGCCCCTGTTCACACTATTGGTACTAGGAGGCATTAATTGATTCTCTGTGTTCTGGAGTCCCTAAGATCATAAAGTATGACCAAAATTAGACATTTGGTGGCTGGGGTTTAATGTTACATGAATATTTACCATCACTTCATACTTTTCCTCATTGAAATCTATCTTTACATTGTCTGTGGTAGTCACTGGAGGGCAGGAACAGTACATCAACTTGGCCTGGAGAAGCATAACAATAAAAGAAGACAGTCATTTATGTAAAAAATTATTTTCCTTAATTGCCTGTAGTTCTTTGTCTAAAGTTGAAGCCCCATAAAACTTTCCCTTTCCGAGCAGGAAAAATGACTTCTCCTGGGAAGAGCTCTCAAACTGATTATCCAAGGCAAAGTGTTAGCCCAGAAATCATATACATGCAAATACCCTCATATGGCTAAGAAGATTATATTTATATATTTAGGAATACATATATGATTGTGCAGGTGTGTGTATAATAGCAATTTAAAAATAGAGGCCATGCATTTGAGAGAGAGCAAGGGGTGTGCATGTGGAGTATTGAACGAAGATAAGGAAGGGAAATGATGGCATGATGCTTAGCTTAGAATTTAAAAAGCAGTTTCAAAACTGTTTTAAGACATTTCAAAATTTTGTCTTAAGAACACAAGTTACTTGGTATGCTGAATAGTTTCCTGTGAACATGACATAGGTTATAACTATTTAAAGGAAGAAACCTTAATTGAGAAGATACCTCTATAAGATCAAGCTATAAGCCTTTCTTTTAATTAATGGTTGATGGGGAAGATCCTAGCCCATTGTAGGTGGTGTTATCCCTGGGCTGGTGGTACTGCATTCTATAGAAAGGTGGAACAAATCATGGGGAGAAAGGCAGTGAGCAGCTTTCTTCCATGGCCTCTGCCTGAGCTCCTGTCTCCAGCATCCTACCCTGTTTGAGTTCATGTCTTGACTTCCACAATGAGGATGAACAATCATACAGAAGTGTAGGCCTAATAAACCCTTTCCTGCCCAACTTGCTTTGTGGTCATAGTGTTTTATTGCAGCAATAGAACCTCTAACTAAAACACTGAAGAATTGGGAAAGAACAAAGCAAAAGCTGAGAAGAGTGGAGCTACTGTCATTAGCTCTACAGTGTAACATGAATATGACGTGTTTTCATTAATTTCACAAATAGTGCCCTTTACTTCTCCAGAAACACTTTAAATGCACTCTTGAGCTGCAGACCATGAAGATAAATACATAAAGAGCAATGTATTTTTAATTTCACTGCATATATGTATGTAATTCTTGTAGTTTGGGTGGGAATTTTATAAATCCTAGAAAAGGGACTTGATTATAATCGTTGTTATTAACATTTTATTAACAATCACTGTACTTCAAAAAAACTGTGAAAACACATACACAGCAAAAATTCATATTGTCATTATTACTAAGGCAAAGGTGACTATAATTGGCTGGTAGAGAGAGAGAGAGGGAGAGAGAGAGAATGAGAGAGAGAGGGAGAGAGAGAGGAACTCCTCAAATAGAACACTTGAGACTTTCTTGAGAGGGAAACGTAATAACAGCTCAAAGCTCAAATTTAGGTTATTTAGTTAGAAGTGGAACTGAGTCTTTCTCAGTGAGAAAGCCCAAAAGCAAGCATGAGAAAAAGCATCCTCTCAGTACCAATGTTGGAAGATGTTCTGGTCCACTCCATGACACAGCTACAGTGGTTTTTATAGCATTCTATGTATTCTTATGCTTTCCTTAAATGTGTTGTCTGGTTTGTTTAAATATTCTATAACATCTGAAATAAGAGCATCTCTGGTATTACATATCAAAGTCTATAGGATTGTATATTTATGCACACATATTACATTATTTCATTTTTATTTTCATGACATTTCCTAATATTTTGCCTATTTTCTCTTTCATTCCCTTTGGGAAAGTTAGTCTCTCAATATAACCTCATGTATACCATTTTTCCTGTGTGTAGTTGTCAGCTTTGCTCTGTTATACATTTTGATGTTAAGACATTTAATACACAGTTTAGAATGCTGTCCTGTGACTTAGAATCACCGGCTTTTGCCACATATCTCAAAACAAGCATACAGCCGAGCTGAGAACTTGAGTAATCACATACAGTCTCCTATGTAAAGCATTTAGCATTATCAACAAATTATAAATTTTGACTTTTAGAAGTTTCAGACTGTGCTTGCTAAAATATATAGAGGAAAACTGGCTTGGCAGTGTTCTATAATATCCTCTGTGATACTTCACTCTAAATTGAACACTTATTGTGTATCAGCAGCGATAAATTATGGCACAGTATTTTTATATTTCTAGTTTTGTCCTACATAATTTTCTACACACCTAGAATTTTCTATGCTTCATTATATGCCTCTAACATATACTGTAGTAAAGACTGTTCAAGAAATCAACAAGTAATATTTTTTGGGGGAATAAAATTACCTATTGAGATCCCTACTTCTTACTTTTCAATCATTATTGCTCTAGATCGCCCTATTTTACAGCGGTCAAAAATAAATCTTTAGTTTTATACTTTTTTCATCTGTTTTACTTGCTTTAGTATGCATGTGTTATTGGAGAAGTTTGGCCAAAGAAGTTTCGGAAAGGTTTTCTACTCCATGTGTTGTACTCTTTCTTGGGCATTAAAAGGAATAATTACTGATATTATTAAGACTATAAAAAGTTGTGTGTGTATATGTATGTGTGTATGTGTGCTATTCTTATAACCATCAATAGAAATTATTTTTCTGAAGAGTAATTTTACCATCTCTGACTCTACACTTTAATATTGCTTCCTAGACACAACTGCATTAAAATTATGGAAGACTTAGTTTGTTGAAGTCAACAAAAGGTCAACCTTACTAGGAATCAGAGTGAACCAGGATCACATCAAAGCAAGCTCTCTCTGTGGTCACAGGTGTTCATCTTTTCACAGGGCCTTTGCTAGTTGAACTTCTGTGAAGATGGAGCACAATGGCAGCTCCTACTTGTTACCTCATCCTCCACGCAATGCTAGGAAATCAGACTTCTTTTGTAGTTTGGATAATAAATACATTCAATTTTGTAGCTATTACCATTCTAGAATCATTTCACTTACAATACTCCTATTGGTTATAACATTTACATTGGTAGTAGGCCTCAAACTGTCATGGCAAAAGTGGCAGCATGCTCAAGTGAACCTTGGACTTGGGATTTGAAGAGTTTACCTTTGCCTGCTTTGATGATAAGCTATGTGATGCTTGGAAAGTCATATCAGTGATCTGAGCATTTCTTTCAAAGTGAGATGGAGGTAATCACATGCATAAAATTACTTGACAAATTTAATTATGTCATCTTTATGTGAATATGGCTTTATTACTGCCATGTCATGTTATTTTTCACAGTTAAAGAAGTATCCGATAAACTTGAGAAACAGTAAGTTGACCTGACCAACAGATACTGCAATAATTATTGCTTTTGTATGAGATTGGAATCAGGTTGCCTCATCCACATCTTTTGCATTCTGTCTCCTTTTCCAACACTGTGGCCTCAGGAAAAAATAAGATGAAGAAGAAGGAGGAAGTGGGGGGAGAAGAGAAGAACAGCAACAAACAGTCAAAATACTGGGGAAGGGTCGTTTCTTAAAGAGACTTTCTGGCTGGCAGGGGCACTGGTGGACGAAACAGTTCTCACACAATAAGCTGGGCTGGTAAAACAGGTGATGTGGAGAGAGATTTCACCAACTTGGTATGCTAATGATGCGGATAGGACACCTCCCTTGGACTGTAAGATTCTTCCCAGTGCTCCACCAGCTGCTCCAGGAAATCCATTACCGACTGGATCCATCTACACTGCTTTCTTAGGGTTGGCCTGTGATGTGACAAAAGACTCCATTAAGGAAGTATTTAGAGGACCTACATATCGATGTTATGTGCTTACCACATAAACCTTGTGAGACAAACAGGACAGACTGTTTTGATTATGCTGAGGTTGAGGACCTGGATTCCCTGGAAGTGCCCTCAGTTATCTGTGGAATGATGGCTAATGTGGTCATTGTCTGTATTGGTGATTCTCGGTTTCTTTCTCTGTCAAAATAACGATCATCCTTACATTTACTCTGTGCTTTACATAAGGATATATATCACTACAGGAGAAAAGACAGGCCCTAGCTATTACAGGTGCAGCAGAGTCTATTACAGACTCTGACTCCAGGATAGGCACTGACAGATGAGTATTTGGTAGTGGGCATTATAGGGGGGATGCCTACAGAGGTGGTGAGGACTGCTGTAAAGACATGAGACTCAGGACAATCATGGAGCTTTGGAGATGATTACGACTCAAGAGATAATTATAGGCAGAACGATAGCGGTCTCCTCCCAAGAACCCACTGACTCTAAAGCCTCAGCATATTCCTAAGGAAAGTGGTTCTTCTGCAAGCTCCTGCCTCTCCAGTCAAGTGGCTTTGATTTTTGGAGGGGGAAAAGCCTTTTGACACAACTTCCAGATGAAGGGATGTAGAGCACCAGTGGCCGATGCAACAGCAGAAGCAGCAGCATTAGCTGGCTGAGCCATAATCAGACTGGTGGCCAGAATGATCAGGAAATGTGAGTTCAGACTTGGACTTCACCCACATCTAGCAGTGAAATGCCAGATGGACAGGGAATTACCTTTAGGAAATGAAATACTGAATATATATATATATATATATATATATATATATATATATATATATATAT
>LOJH01008673.1:13952-29317 GCA_001685095.1 Ellobius talpinus
GTAGGAGAAAAAGAAAGGCAGAGGCAGGCAGGAGATCTCTGTGAGCTTGAGGCCAGTCTGATCTATACAGAGTTCCAGGTTAGCCAGGACTACATAGTGAGACCCTGTATCAAAAGAATTAATTAAAAAATAAAAGAAAAATCTAACACTGAGATCCTAAAGAACTCAACTCTTTCATAACAAAGAACTCATTAGCCTACTGCTCTAACCACTAACCCAAATGTAGCCACTGTCACCGCAATGCATGCAGCTCAGCTAACCCACAGAAATGGAGATGTGTCAGAGGGATCCACTGACCCCAAAGAACACACTTCTTCCCAAAATTGGAAAGGGAGAAGGGGAGAGCATAGGAATCAGTCAGTGCATCAACTCTAAGCCTATTTTCTTCTGGAACACATATTTTCAGCAACTCTGCAGGTAAATTCAAAATCTGACTGTTCATGTCTCACAACCACTGACTGAAGAGTTCTATTTTAGCCTGTCACTGGGGGAGACTATGAAGGCTTTTCCCTTTCCCTCTTCTGTCCTAGCTAACCATTTCTCAAATGGTCACAGCTATCCAAGGTCCATACTCACTTACCTTAATCATGGCAACAAATGGCATAACTTTCTTCATATATTTCTTCAGTTCTGGCAAATTGCCTAGTTCACAAGCAATGACTTTGTTATCAGGCAATTTCCCACCGTTGGCCTAAAAATGGGAGCAGGAGAGGAGTGTAAAGAGAAGCATTTAAAAGATGATATGAGACCACAGGTCTGCCTGCAGGAACTGTGCCAGCTGCAGAAGGTGGCTGTTTGAGGAGGTGCTCAGCCCAGCATCATGAAGGTTAAGCTCAGTGGCTGATGCACAAAGACCCTTGCTTCTGAACAGAGGCATGGGAAACACACATGCAGTGCACTGAATATTCACCTTTCTTAATGAAAGCAGCCCCTCCTGGTAAAAGACTGATGCAGCCTTATAAAGATCTTGCTCTCAAGTTCAAAGATCTTATCATTTCGTTGGTCAAATTAAAATGGAAAGCAATACATTTCATACACAAAACATTATATATGATGACTTCGGGCAAGACTTTTCCCCATAATTAAGTGTCTGAGTGTCTGTGTGTGTCTGTCTGTGTGCACATGAAAGCAGGTGCCCATGGAGCTGAGAAGCATCAAATCTCCCTGGAGCTACAATTGCAGGCAGCTGTGATCTGCCTGACATAAGTACTAAGAACCAAACTCAGATCCTCAGCAAGAGCCATCTCTCTAGCCCTGAAATATGACTGCTTTTGAATACTCTCCTGTAGTGGAAGAAAGATTCCCTAGTTTCTGATGTCAAAAATAGTATCATTTCTATCTATTCAAAATAACAACAACAACGAAAAAAAAAACAGTTGACATAGATCACCAATAGACAGGCGTGTATATGGTGCACAGACATATATACATGCAGGCAACAACTTAAAATAATAAGCTATACATATTATAATCATACAGATAAAAATATTAAAAAAAAGAAAGAAAGAAAAGTAGGGGCAAGAATAGTAGCACACCTTTAATCCCAACACTCAGGAGGCAGGTGGCAAGGCCTCTGTAAGTAACTGGCTGACCGGGATAAGCCATAGAGATGTTGGAGGACTGAGGAAATCAAATAGAGAGGGGCAGAGGAGGATTTCCAGGGCTTTTGGATTGGGGAAAGCTTGGAGAATAGGATCAGCCAATCACCAACTCTGTCCTTGATTCAGGTGGCTTTCCTGGCACAGTGGATTGACAATGAGAACAATCTTCCCGCAATAGTAGTGAGAGAAATCAACATCACCTCAAAGTGGCTTCGCAGGACGGACAGGGTGATGTGCTGCCATAAAGGGTAGTTCTTTGCCACGTAGATAGTGCAGTGGGAGGGCCTCTGTGGTGGCTGTTTGTCAGTCTTCTGCACAGGAGAAGAAAACAAACAATGGTTCTTATGTAAACCAAAGATGAGAACACTCAGTGCCTAGACAACCACCATAACAGTTGGAAATGCATCCTTCAGACCCTTAACAGCTAAAACATACATGCTACAAACCCTTAAACAGTTAAAACATACATCCTTCAAACCCTTAAGAGTTAAAACACACATTCTTCAGACCCTTAAGTAATTGGAATATGTATGTTTCAGACTCTTAGCAGTTAGAACATACATGCTCCAGACCTTTAAAAGAACATACATACTTCAGAGCTATATCCGCAATATACACAGCAGTACCCATTTTAATCACTAGTTTGCTATCTAACCCCATACTGTAAGAAATGATCTTTTTTAAAAACTGGGCTAGAGAGATGGCTCGGTGGTTGGGAGCACTGGCTGCTCTTCCAGAAGACTTAGGTTCAATTCCCAGCACTTACATGGCAACTCACAACTGTCTGTAACTCCAGTTCCAGGATAGCCAACACCCTCATAAAGGCATACATGCAGGCCAAAACACCAATGCACATAAAATAAATTAAATTATTAAAAAAAACTGTTTAGAGGATGACTTCACCTTCCCTTTAGCTGGCATCATATAATTCTTGAGCCGTAATCTAAGGTCATGTGCTACTTCCATGAGATACTGTGAAGAACGGATCAAGGATTCATCCACGGGACCTGCCACAGGCCATAAGGCATTCATAATTGAATCAGGCTTAAAAAAAAAAAAGATTGAGTGAGATTAAACAACACTTGCTTTCCAGGTCTTGCTTACAGTTTCACACCATGGCTACCATCTGGAATTGTGTGCCCCAAGTTCAAACCTGACTACACATAAGCACACTTCTACAGTCCCTGATCTAATGTTCCCTGGAATTCAAGCTGTGAAGTCTGACTCTACATTCTTAATTAGCATCCATTTGTACAAGCATATTAATACCCACACACATATGCTCACTTTCAAAGAAAATTATGTAATGTTAATTTGCCTGAATTTAATCATTATTATATAAATTATGCATATTCTCGGTTTTTAGCCTATTAATACGTCCAACATTAAAAGTATGGCTATTCGGCATATAGATCACTAGCACAGTTCCACACATGCTCATAGACTGAGAAGCACAAACGCATGGCTAAGGAGGCTGGAAAGAAACATGAATCAGACCAATCTACTGATCTGCAAGTCTAGGAAGATTACTGAATTTATCTTCACACTATGAATGTGACATAGCATCCTTGACACACAGCCCTATATATCCCAGAAGTTTTATATAAAACAAGAGCATTTTATGTAAATATACCCTTATATCTTTGTTCATAATCACCTCATTCTGTTATTTCCAGCTCTCTCTAAAATATCTCCACCTTTTTAACCACTGGAAGAACAATGTTACACAGGCATTCGAATGTACATCTGAACATACTCAAATACAGATGGGAATTAAATAGTAGACAACATGCATATGATCACATTTTTAACACATATATATGTGTATGTACAAATGCACATATATGATGTCTTTTATGGCTCTTTCAATCTGTTAGAATTATGATGGTAAATCTAGTATTATTCCTGAACTTCTCATGAGTAACAACATTATCACAACACTTATTTCCTAAGGCCAAACCACACTATCCATGACATTTAAAACCCAGTGATGTACATACCTTTCCCAGCAGTGTCCAGACGTGCTCACACAAATGTGGACAGAATGGAGCCAGAAGGATTGTCTGAACTTCAATAAACCGAAACACAAGCTCTCTGTGCATCCCTTCTGTGGCCAGTTCACGGTATTTATCTTTCGCAGCCTAAACAAAATTTCAAATGGTTTATCATTTTCATCATCTTCTTTAAAACAAAGACAAAATATTCAGTTTCTTGGTTTTAATGCATTAAGTGTTAGTCTTTTTAAAAATTCCATAATAAGTTATTATAAGTTTCATTTTATTTTTAAAACTCTACAGTATAAAAATAATCTTTTACCCAGAGAATATTACATCTTTATACTAATGATTTTCAAGAAAGAAGGCTGGAAATGTAGCTGAGTAGCAAGAATGCATGCCTAGCACATGTAAGGCCCTGGGTTTAAAATAAACCAAAAAATTGCTTCAATTTTCTTGACTGCAAAAAATATAAAGAACAAAAGTCTCAAAATTTTGCTTGTCTACCTGGTTTAGGGTCTGCAACAGAGCGTTCCAATGCACCCTCAGCTTGCACTACCCCTATTTTTACAACCACACTCTTTGATCCAGGCTAACCTCAAACTCACAGCTATCCTCCTGCCTTAGTCTCCCAAGTACTGGGAATATGGGCATAAGCCTTCTATGTTCTTTTTTTTTTTTAAAGGCATTTTAAGGCATGTTTATGTCAGTGAGGCATAAAGCTAGGTCTCTGAGCTGTTTTATAAGGTCGGACTTTGAGCAGTGCCCAGAGCAACACTAATATAAAGGGCTATGAAGGCAGGATTTCTACACTCAGTACTTGGCCTTATTTAACCACATCTGAAAACCAAGTTACATAAATCCCAATGTGACATTTTACAAAACTGATTTGAGCTACATATGGCCCTTGAAATGTCAAACTTGGAAAAACACTGACACCTTGTGGAAAAACTCAGAAAGCATTTGCTTTTACATTTATGGCAATTAATTATACTTTTGTCTTTGTATTTATCAATTTACAATGCTTTTGTGGATCAGGGCACAGTGGTACATACCTCAGTGGAGGCAGGAGGACTTCTTAACGCTCATGGGTAAAATAAGAGCAGAATTTTCTATACTAAGTAAATGCCACAGACACAATGTCAAAGAAAGCTACTTTAAAACCACAGTTATCATAATACTTGGAAAACTCACTGAAAAGATTTTCAGTCTGTGCTTTGGGCGTGCAATTATCTCATAGCAAGAAGAAAAAGGAGGAAATACATCACATTAATGCTGACATGTTTTAGAGACCAAAATAATAGCATACCTGAAACTCAAAAAAACCTGTTTTCAAAGCTTCTTTAAACATCATCTTTTCATAGTTTTGATCTGTTTTTATAATTCCTGCATTCATTTCACTATTGAATAGGGAAAGAAAATCTATTCAGTTTAAAGACAACTATGTATTTTATGAATTTTTAAATATTGTATATTTATGTTTTACATAATATATTTATGACAGACCTGTACTTATATATTTTATATATATAAATATATACATATTTATTACATATATTGATAACCAGCAAAATCAGTAAGAGACCAAAATCATTAAAAATTGCTCAATACAAGGGCCAGGGGGATGGCTCAGTGAGTAAAGTGGTTTCTCATGCCATACAAGCATGAGAGCTTAAGCTCAGATGTTCAGGGCTCAACTAAAGCCAGATGATGCAGTGCCTGTCTGTAATATCAAGGTGAGACGAGAGGCTGAGACAGGAGAATCCCAGGAAGACCCCAGTCCAGCTAGTGTGGTATACACAAGGTGGAAAGCAAGGACCAATGCCTGAGGTTGTTCTCTCTCTCTTACACATACACATACACATACACACACACACACACAGAGGGGAGGCACGCGTGTGCGCTTTTAAAATTTGAGGTTTTAAAAAAAGGTGTTCAATATAAAACTGCTTTGTCCTCTTTAAAACTGTAGTCTGTCTACCCACTTGTATGCAGTGTTGGCTTTAACTATCCAGAGCTCCTATTTATAATAACACACTTAGCAGTGTTTTTGTTGTTTGTTAAGTTTCTTGGTAGAGCTGAGCATGGTGGCCTGTGATCCAGGTACTTGGGAGGCTGAGGCAGGACTGTATAAGTTCAAGGTCAGCCTAGGGTAGTGTGAGACCCTATCTCCCCAAATACTTCCTCATTGAAATCATTGTTAATGCTCCTTAAACACACTATGAAAAATGCCTACTAAGGCGGTAGCCAGGATTTACTGATGTTAAGTAATAGTTACAAGCTATTAGGAAACAGACCTCTCATCACCCCAGATTCAATTTGACCTGAGCTGGCCCTGACCTGTTTCATGCCTTGAAATATATTGCACTTCCCAAGGATTATATGTGTTTTCTCCTTTCCCTGCAAGACTACTATCTATTTATTCAAGAAACCCAGAATTCCCAGTCTCCCTGAATCCTCTTTACACCTACTACTGAATTCCCAGTTAGTAGGCGCTCTGTCCACCCAGGAAGCCTTACTCATCACTCCAAACACAAGGCCACCAATGTCTTAACTGTTTTTGAAGGTATTTCTCCTTTTCTCTTGGCCTGTTTTTCCTGTCACCATTTGATGCTACTGTAATGGGAAAGTAATGTTATGCAGAGGTTTTGGAGATGCAGACAAATTCATATCCCAAGTTTCCTATTACTACATCAAGACATTTAACAAAATAATTGCTGAGTCTCAATTTCCTCATCCCCAAGGCTGAGCCAGATACACTGTTAGCACATGATGTTGCTCTGAGGCTAGAGAGGCCCTCAGCAAACACCAGTTATCGCTATCGTTAAACTTATCTTAGAAAAAAAGGAGAAACAGACACCCTGAAAACCAGAAGAACTACACAACTCCCATAGCATGGTGCTGGCCCAGGATTACCTGGCAAACACACGATCATTGAACGAGTTGGCAGGTCCACTTCTGAGGCTGTCACAGTTGGCGAGCATTTCCTTGACCCACTCTACCCATGTGTACAAACGGAGGATACCTGCATCTGCCATGGCTTCCACAAAATTGGCATCTTCAACAGTATCACCAGCATCAGCCAGAGCCAGGCGCATTCCTGAAAGAAAACAAAGTCAGTCACTTAAAAGCATGGTTTTGACTAGGTGGTGGTGATGCACACCTTTAATCCCAGCACTCAGGCGGCAGAGGCAGGTGGATCTCTGAGTCTGAGGTCAGTCTGGTCTACAGAGCAAGTTCTAGGACATCCAGGGCTACACAGAGAAACCCTGTTTTGAAAAACCAAATGTGTGTGTGTGTGTGTGATTACTGTGATTACTGAAGGCCAGGCATGGTGGCAAATACCTATAACCCCAGCACGTGGGAGTTAAAAGCAGACGCCCAAGATCATCCTTAGCCACATAGAAAGCTTAAAGTCATTCCAAGCTATATGTGATACTGTCTCAAAAAAGACAAAACAAAACACACACTTACATTCTAGGAAAATAATATGCATCCAGTTGGGTACACTGCAAACCTTACATACAAATTAAAAAAATAATAAATGGGAACTGCAGAAATGGCTCAGCAGTTAAGAATACTGGCTCCTTTTCCAGAGGACCCAAGTTCAACTCCCAGCAACCACATGACAGCTCACAACTGTATGGAATCCAGGTCTAGCAGATCCAGCATCCATACATAGACATACATGCAGGCAAAACACCAATGTACATAAAATAAAAATAAATAAATTACTGAAAAAAAGAAATTATAAATGTTATATATGACAGTCCTGGATCAACAGCAAAAGTAAGACTCTCAACTATTTACAATACTCTTTGTGTCCTTTGTATCACATTTGTATCAGTTTGAACACACTCAGGACACCGTTTTTCTCCCAGACATGCTGAGATGACCGTGGTACTGAGGCATGGTTCTTGTTAAGTGTAGTGAGACAAGCAACTTAGGCTGATCCTTCAGGGTTAAGAGTCTGTGGAAGGAATCCCAGGCTGGCAGTCTTCATTTATGTGGTTGGGGTGGCACGCCTGCTTGATGAGTGGAGTCTACCACATGAATATGGAGATGCCCTGAAAACAGTTAAAGGTTTAGAGGACACAAGGGTCAAGACTGTCACCAAGCAGTTAAGATTACCTAGCTTCTGTTGTGTGTAGTTAGAAATGCATCTGAGCCCAAGATGGCAGCCAAACAGAAAGTTGTTTGTTAGCATCCTCTGTGTTAGCCTCTGATTTGGCAAGTAAATTAGATAAACAAGAGGATGAGATGGAGGTGCTGGCTTACAGTTTCTTTTTGTTTTAATAATTTACTTATTTTTATTTTATGTGCATTAGTGTTTTGCCTGTATATATGTCTGGTGAGGGTGTCTGGTCAGATCTTGGAGTTACAGACAGTTGTTGGCTGCCATGTGGGTGCTAAGAACTGAACCTGGGTACTCTGAAAGAACAATCAGTGCTCTTAACCGCTGAGCCATCTCTCCATGAGACAGGGCTTCTCTGTAGCCTTGGAGCCTGTCCTGTCCTGAACCTAAATCTTGTAGACCAGGCTGGACTTGAACTCACAGAGATCTGCCTGCCTCTGCCTTCCAAGTGCTGGAACTAAGAGCATGTGCCATGACCGCCTGGAGGCTTGCTGATTCTTAAGGCTTAGGGGCTAGAAAAAAAAGTGAATACAAGTTAGATTTGTGATCAAAAGCTCTTCCTTGGATCCAAGAACTTTGAACCCATGAAGATTCAGAATGAGGAGGAAGGGGAGAACATGGTAAAAGAGATAAAAGATAAACCTCAAGTCCAACCTTTAATAGAAAAAGGGATAATCTGTAATCCAGTGTATAGCTAGGGGTATTAACAACGGTCCAACGCAAAAATCTTAGTGATACCAGGAAATATTCAGCATTTGAACTGCTGGAATTAGAGAAGATTTTTAAAACAAGCAATGAAGGAGCCTGTCTCAAGCTGGCTTGTGGGGTTGTGGGATATAGAAGTGGATGGATCAGTCTAACAGCTGTGGAGGCAGAAAAGCTGAGTGATGTAATTTCTCATCCCTTCTTAAGGAAAATACTGCATAACCCGTGACAGTGTGAGGGAAATTGGTCCCCAATGGGTTGGCTTAACAAAGCCATTAGAACACTTGGTTATCTCTGTCTGAAGTCTCCATAAATATCAGGGGTTAGAGGACCATAAGGAAGGGCAGGTACTATTGAGGGAACTAGGAATAATAAGAAAAAAAAAAGAAAAAGAAAAAAAAACAAACTGTGTTTGGACCCCAGTTCACTGGGCCAGAGGGAACTGTGTTCACAGACAAGTTAGAGAAAATGCTGACCCGGCAGGAACCTCAAGGATGTTATAGAGCTTTAACGGCTTCAGTCCTTCGGTGGTCACAACCTTTATAAAGTAGGAAAGGCTCTGGCAGCTCCCTGACTTAGACCAGCAGGGGAAGAGTGTCCGTAAACTAAAAGAACACGCTAGAGGAAATAAAGGAAAGGTAAAGCAGAAGGAAGAGGTCTGTCTCGGTGACTCAAGGACAAATGTGGCAAGATGTGTGCTGAGCTGAAGTTCCTAGAAAAAAGTAAGAAGAGAGCCAAACTGTGCCACTGAGCTTCTCGAAGGTTTTTAAAGTCTGAGGAGCAGTACACAGAAGACATATATAACAATATAAGTAAAGATGGTCAAGCCTGTCCCAGGGGTGGGTAATTATCCTCCCAGACTAGGGAAGGTTCATTTCCCTCCAGCAAAAGGTTATGCTAGGGGTGGAGATGGTTTGCCCAGTTTGCCCAGTCAAGAACGCCCCCAAGAGCCAGGAGTGGTGAACCAGGAGGCTACAAGCCGCTGTGCCCATCCAGGGCCACTCTTACCAAGGGAAGCAGCAGATACACAGGGGAAAGCATGACCACATTCACCTTTGGTCCTGAGTCAGTCTGAGTGGATTAAGTCAGGCCCACTGAGTTTATCGGGTTTGGAGAAATGTAGGAAGGCTCCATGGATATGGAAACATAATGGCTCAGAGAGAGTAACTTGGGATTAGAGGGAGCTAATTAAATTAGCGCCTCCTATCTAAGCTTTCTACCCAACTTGATCAGTGGAGGAAGCAATTGATACAAACGAATGGAACCTTTCCATGCTGTATCAGGTCTTGCTGATGTCCGACTTGAGTATTTTTTAGCTGTGAACCTCTGGGGTCACCCGACACTTGCTGAGAACAGATGACAGGTTATCTTTTAACCCCACTATTTGCTATGGAATGGTAGTTTGGGATGCTGCCTTGTCCTGCTCATCCTCTGGGAAAGGTTTTGTTATCTAGATGACAATGCTAACCTCTAAGGTTTTGCAGATTTGGAAGCCATCAGAGAGACAACCAGTGCAAGGGTACTTCTAACTGCTCTGCAACCCAACTGGGGCTAGGTTAATTATAAGGGGGAAAAATTACAAAAGGTATCCTCTCCATGGGTAAAAATGCACAAGGACACTCCCAGGGGCCAGAAGGTTACTGAATAAAAACTCTAGTGCTAAGAGTGGGCTATGTTTCTATGAACTATTGGCCAGGGGAGCCCCTGAGGCCCCACAAATCATAAAAGCTAAGTAGCTACCATTACTTCTGTTCACTGTAGGCTAGGACTAGGTTGTAAGATGCTATTGCCAAAGACATCACATGTGTATCCTTTGACTGTAGGACATGGAGAAATTAGCCAGGACTGAACAGGAAACTCCTACCCAGCTGGCTGGCTACTGTAGTTTCAGAGAGGGCTATGTAGGCTGCTGGTGGAGAACTGTCACCAAGCCTCCTGTTTGGCTAAAATATCGCTATGCCAGGCAAGATGTGCCTGTTTGTGCAACAGTGGCTCGGCTAGCATGGGTAAGATCAACGCCTTTCAGTTAGATTTAAGATCTACTGTAAAAGGGGAAATTCACATCTGGTACTGTAAGCCAGGACAAAACCTGTGGCTGGGAAGGTCATAAGTCCCAATGGGAAAGCAATTTCTATTGTTTTATTTGATGGCTGTCACATGCCTATCAAATTGCCTTCTATACATGAGTGTTCACACCCACAGATCACTGTTGTCAGCCTCAACGCATAACCGCATAACCACTGGTGACGCTGCTGAGAACGAGGGACTGACATGTGGCCTATTTCTTCATCATAGGTGAACATCTACAATCACCCACCCCTCCCAGGCTCAGGGACCATTGCTGAGAGGAAACAGAAAGAATGTTAAGAGCTAGAGGAGGGTGTGGAGTGTTGTGAACAGTTTCTTGTGAGATTGAAACATTCTGTCCTAAAGAGAAGCTCTTTAAACAGGAATGTGAACAACTCAAAGTAGCTTCAGGAAGTCCCTGAAACTGACCGGATTCACTAGGCCCCTCCCTGCCAGAGTAAACAATAAAAGCTGAGAGCCACAATCAGACAGACTGAAGCTGAGCTGCAAAGAAGACTCTCAAAGAAGAAATGCTGCACAGAAGACTCTGAGACCAGATAGCTGCCTGGAAGAGGTTTAGACCAACTGAGGCACCTGGAAAGGACACTTGCCAGCCTGTTGAGCTGTGCAGGCTATGTACTGTGCTCCAGGTTCCCAGCCTTGTGAGCTATCACGCATGCCAGGGTGGGCTGTGGTGAGAGCTGTCGTTGAGTCATTTCTGCTCTGTAAATAACCCCAATAAAACTCATTGGTTCACCAAAGTCTGGTTTCTGTATTTTGGAACATGGAAGGTATCCACATTTTGGTTTGTCATGGGATCCCTACAGAGCGTGAGTAGATGTGTGTGTTGAGTCTGCCCAGGAAGTTTTGTCACACAAGCTACATTGAGGGACCCTATCCCAAACAAATACTCTAGGCCAGGGAAGTTCTTTCACCCCCATTGGTCATCTAATACCAAGTAGTCAACCCTGAAATTGAATACAAAAAGTAACATCTCACAGACTAAGTAAGGTGTATTTATATATTAAGAAATATGGACAGGTGGTGGTGGTGCACGCCTTTAATTCCAGCACCTGGGAGGCAAAGGCAGGTGGACCTCTGTGAATTCGAGGCCAGGCTGGTCTACAGAGTGTAGCCAGGGCTACACAGAGAAATCCTGTCTTGAAAAACAAAAGAAATATGTATGTAACAACAACAAAAGAAAAAAAGGTCATGAATGTAAGAGAAAGTAGGGGTTGGGGTGTACACGAGAAGGGTTATAGGGAGAAATTAGAAGGGAAAATGATGCAATAATATTTTAATTTTAAAAAACAAAACATTATAAGAAAAACTATAGAGCTGTCAAGATGGTTCCATAGGTTAAGTGTTTGACAGGTCTAATAACCCAAAAATCCCCCAGAACACACATAAAAAAGCCAAATGTGGTAGAACCCATCTGTAATCCCAGAATTACTATGGGGAGATGAGAGGTGGAAAGAGGAGAATCACCCCAAGTTTGTTGGCCAGCTA
The DNA here is from genome assembly GCA_001685095.1 of Ellobius talpinus. NCBI lineage: Eukaryota > Metazoa > Chordata > Mammalia > Rodentia > Cricetidae > Ellobius > Ellobius talpinus. Next base: position 25,964 of record LOJH01008673.1, read on the forward strand.
GCCTGAAGCATACAGAGAAACAAGAAGCAAGGTGAAGAGAAAATATCAGCTCCAAACATCTGTCATCTGCTCATTGTAGACAATGTGGGAAAAAGCTGCCATCTGACCTACACATATGCACAATACAAGCGTGCTCACACTCACATATGCATCATACACAGATGCACAAAAAATAAACATCTTTATGACTCTAAACGTATTGAGCTTTTTCTTGAATAGATTATATCAGCAATTCTGCTGTTTTAATTTATATAGTGTGCTGCTTATCCACAAAGAAAACATGAGTATTTAAATTTTTGGTAAAAGCAAAAGAATAAGCAACAATTTTAACCTATCTTCTGCAGCCCTATCTGAGTAACACCAAGAATAAAAATGTATACTCACCATCAGCTGAAAATTTGTCAACAGCTTGGCTCAAAGTGAGGAAGTTGCCCGTAGATTTTGACATCTGAAAAAGAAAGCAGTATTCAGGCATTAATAAGAATATACATAAATGAGTTGGGTGGGCAGTCGTGGCATGCTCCTTTAATCCTAGCACTCGGAGGCAGAGGCAAGTGGATCTCTGTGATTTTGAGGGTAGAGTGAGACTTTCATGACCTTCAGCTACAGAGAAGCAGCATTTACAGCAGATTGAAAAAAATGCTAATAGGGTCTCACTATGTAGCCCTTGCAGGCGAGGAGGAGCTCATAGAGAGCTACTATCTGCCTCTGCCTCCTAAGTGCTAAGATGAAAGGTGCGCACCACCATGCCCACTGCAGGAGAACTTTTAAAATCACCTTTTGCTCTTAGGGTACTGGCTATATCTGAGACTGCATACTGTAATTTATACCAACTGCTGTTTGTTCAAATCTGTATCTATTTCCACTATAACACTTATAAAGATGTTTCCATTTTCATTTATGTGTGAGGGTATGAGTGTGTATGAGTGTGTGTGAGCATGCACATGTCCACAGGCTCCGGAAGGGAGCTTGGATCCTTGGAGCTGTAGTGACATGGGTACTAGGAGCTGCACGGGCTGAGCTGTCCTCCAGCTCTACTAAATTTATTAGTTGGTCAATGAACCTAGCTTTCTAATTCAGAAATAAATGCAGCCACTTTTGAGATTGTCTTTTTGTGGTTTCTGCTGTGAGCAGTCATTAGAGGGACAAGTAAGGGGAGGCTGTCTAACTTTTTATTAGGAAACTGACTTACTGAGATAAATCCTACACATCCAGCAAAAGGAACAATATTCCTAATGATGTTGGGAGTAACAGTGTAAACAGGAACAGTATTAACATTACATGATATATAAAAACCCCTAAAGCTCCAAATTCTCTTTTCTTCAAGAACTGTAAGTCACAGTAGCAAACAAAAAGCACCAGGCATTCTCTCCTGCTGTGGAACAATCCTTTTCTATACTATGAATATGTATTACTCTCATTTGCTAATAAAAGCTGATTGGCTGATAACTGGGCAGGAAGAGATTGAGTGCTAGAGCCAAACTAGGAGAATTCTAGGAAGAGGAAAGGCAGGTCAGGGAGTCGCAGAGGGAGCAAGAGATGAACATGTCATGCTAATAAAGGTTCCGCCACATGAAAGAACATAAATATTGAAATATAGGTTAATTTAAGTGTAAGAGTTAGCTAGTAACAAGCGTGAGCTATTGGCCAAGCATTTATAATTAATATTAAGCCTCCATGTTGGGAAGCAGTTTGAGGTATTTGGGAACATGTGGGCAGGAGAGAAACGTCTGGTTACACTCTCCATTGGTAAGAGGCATCTGATGGGTCACAATGCTAATTTTTTTAAGCTTCCTGTCCTCACTGCCTTTGCTTCATTGCTCCCCTCCAGTCCTAATTTGTATCATTCTGAATCCCATTATCATAACAAGCCCGTTATGCTTACTCAAAGATTAAAATTTATTTGATGCTATTAATCCTAAAGAGTTTAGGTAACTTTTCTTAACTCTAACTAGTTCGTATTTCTGTTTATTTTCTTCCTCGGTTGAAAAGCCTGGCCCAGAGCTTCACCTTCTCTGAGTTGAGCAGCAGGTGTCCATTTGCTCGCACAGCCACAGGCCACTTGTCACTTCACAGGCACATGTTGCAAAACAGAAAAGAAAAAGAAAAACAGGATTATAGCTCCCCATGATATCTTGAGGTAAATGTGAACAATGAGCAGTTTGTTGAAACAAAGCCATGGCGCTACAACTGTAGGCAGCTTTTGCTTTGAAGGTCTAGGGATCAAAAACAAGGCTTGACTCATCCCACAGAAGTCCTCCCTGTGCTGTGTTCCTGTTTTCAACAGGAAGCAATCGAAAGAACCAAAGGATCATCTCTGTGAGTTATGAAAACAAAAATACTGCAACTGTTTTGAAACCACAGGCAGAGCTCAGGTATGAACATGGGAAGATCTTGAAAATATGCTATTATGCAAAAAGAAAGAAGAACGCATACACTGTGGTTACTTTTGCAAGAATACAAATATATAGCTTATTTCCAGAATATGCATAAACATTTGTTCCAAAATAAACCAGAAAACAGCCAGGTGATGATGGCATACACCTTTAATCCCAGCACTTGGGCGGCAGAGGCAGGAGGAACTCTGTGAGCTCAAGACAGTCTGGTCTACAGAGTGAGTTCCAGGACAGTCAGGGCTGTAGCAGAGTAGAATAAGTGGGTGAAAGGTCATGAGCAGCCTTTTATCTTCACACACTGCATTATGCACTCTCCAACCTGTCTGAAAACTGCCGCATGCCTGCACCAAACAGATCACTATCCCTTTATGACCCCAAAGAAAGCATACTCTTTGGGCTGTCCGTCCAGGAAGAAGCACATTCCACATTAAGGCAAATCCATCTAAGCTCTCCATAGCCATTCCTTAAGATACTCGAAGACACCCTTATTGACCATCAAAAAACACAGCCCACACAGACTTGAGCACTCACCTTTGTTCCGGCCACATGGCCACATGGTTGTAAATATAATACGAAAGATGATTTGGAATCAGATCTTTGCCGGAGGCTCGAAGGTCCACTGGATACCAGAACTCAAATTCCTGCTTCAGCTGATCCAGCTTCTCCTTTGGGATCTGAGTCTTAGGAAATGGCGCATCCTTGAAGAACACATAATCCCAAACATCCTTAGTCATCTGCTGGGGTCTGCATTGAAATAAGGCAAACAAATGCACTATTATTTTGAAAGAGTCAGAATTTTCACCTAATCATCAAATGAAATTTTAATTAGTTATGGTATCAAACAAGAGCGAACCACTCCCCTATGAATCAAGAAGGCACAACAGCACAGGAGGGGCTACTTAACCACTTAATCATCTTTCTCAGTTGTACAATAAAAAAGCAAGGGCTGGAGAGATGG
>LOJH01008674.1:8876-30246 GCA_001685095.1 Ellobius talpinus
GATAGATAGATAGATAGATAGATAGATAGATAGATAGAGATTAGAGATATATAAAATATTTTTTATGGAAATATGTTTATCTAAATTCAAAAATATTGTAAAAATACAAATCATTAAATACTAAAGACAATTTTCTACAAATCAATGTAGTAGAGGAAGTATATACATCACTTTATAACAGGTGCAGACAGACTTGCATCAAATCATTATTAAAAGCATGTAATGTAACATTAATTAAATGTAACAACACACATATCTGTCACAGAAAATTATCAAAATCCAAGGAATTCCAGGCATGAGAAATCTACATCAATTCTGAATCACCTTGCTCTCTCTGGAATGAACAGCTCTATAAGATGAGTTGACTTAGATTTCCCCATTTGATAGACAGCCTTAGGTCATGAAATTAATTTGTGTATTCTTCCCCAACCACTTCTACTACATATACAGTGTTTGTTACATAAAAACACTCTTCAAGTGATCAAAGATGACAGTAATTTCAGAATATATCAGCAACATCAGGAATATATATTTAAGTTTCTTCTGAATTAGAAGGAGATTCAAGTTATGAAAATTCATTCTCTTATGGTTTCAAATAAAGAAAACCTTAAGATGTAAAAACACAAGTTCCCTCTTTTATAATTCACATAACCTCAGTATTCTTTTCCTGAAGACTCAACTTTAGATATTAATATACACTATCCCAGAGAGGTCCCGAGAATTTGCCTTTACAGAAAGTAGTGAGGTACATGAAGTACAAAACCCTTGCTTCTAATTTCTGTAAATCCAGTTTACATTATTTCCTTGGTAGATTGTTGTATCAGGAAAAGATTATATAGTGTCCGAGTTACAGGACATTTATGTAAATCTATGCAATGCTTGTGTCTTTATGCCATTGGCAACACCTCTTCCTTTCACAATCACTAGTGGACGAGGAATTGTACCTTATAATAGTATTCTTATTTTTCAAATGACATTGAGACCTTCCACTTTACAAAAGACATAGATTCTATATGGCTTCTTGTCTTCAATCACAAAAAAGATGCCCAAATTATACTTGTACATTCAGTACTTGCAAAACATTACCTTCATTAAACTATTATTCAGTCTATTCTACATGTAGAATGTCACCTCTGCTTTCACAACTGGCACACTTTAGATGATATATATATCTAAATATCGCGCACACACATACATATATATATATGTATAAAGTTTTAATTTTACTGCATTTTGGGAAGAAATTAAACAAGTCCATTTCCCAGGTAAATAAGTCACACCCATTGAACACAATATTTTAATGACCAGACTTTTTGCAACTGTGGGATAATTGGCATATAAGATTAATGAAATAATATAGTAATTTCTGGGATTTTTAGTTAAAATAAAAGAGCTGCAACATTGCGAAGACAGCATTTCAGATGCTTATGAAAATATTTGCAGGCTTCTGCTTCTGAAGTTGTTGAACATTTACTGCTTCATGTTTATTACTTGGTTTTTTTCTTAACTCTTGCCTTGTCTTCTGATTATTCTTTACGATCTTGTATATAAATACTTTAATAGGTAGCAATAAGAGGATTTAAAACCTTGATAAACTTACAAAAATTTATACACTTCTAATTTTACCATTTTCATTTAAAATATGAAACAACTGAATTCCACAAAGTCTCTAAAATTATTATAGCAGCTTTATGCTGATATGTAAAATTTGCTTTAATAGTTCAAGTTGGCTATGTCCTACATAGAAGAGACTTTCATATTCTTAATCTCTACATAAAGCAGATAGCAGTTAATATATGCTACCATAACAGTGACATTTGCTAAATAGTTACTTTAATAAGTTTATTTTTATTTCATTTGTGGGTACTATATTTACATTATTTTCTCCTTCCCTCTGTTCCCTTAAAACTCTTCTGAGTCTTTCACTCCTCAAATTTAGGGCCTCTTTCTCTTTATTACTGACACATAAACACACATGCACATACATATGAAAGTATATATATATATATATAATTTTTAAAAATTTGAAATTTATGCCCTGGCAATGCTGAAGCATGCATTGGCAGCCCATATATGGTGATTCTGTTGAACTTGTTCATATTGGGTTTCATGGTCCAACTTGATGAGGATGACTAACCAGGTCTGTTCCTCATGTATGTATGTACACACAGTACACACACACAGTCACACACACACACACACACACACATATTTTTAAGACTTGGCATTAGATAACCAATTAGGAGGCTCATCACTGGGGAAGACTAATTTGACTTTTGTCAGCATTTATTTATTGCCTAGAGTTCTGTAAAGTTTTCCCATCAATTTTGTAATATCAACTGGTATTGGAATTATTCAAGTCTTGTATATAAATTGTTTCTATTGATCCTTCATAGCTGCAGCTTCCCTGTCTTATAAAGAAGACACCATCCCACAGTAAACACTCTAGTCCTTTCATTCTCAGAATCCTTCAGCTTCCTCTTCAGCAATGATAACTGAGATTTAGGTATAGAGGTTCTACTCTAGATGTAGATATGGGAGTTGGACACCCCAGCTCCACTTAGCTGTTATTTGTATTTTACCAGTAATGACTTTCAGTAATGTAGTGTCTTTGAAAGGAGTTAATTTCATGAAGAGTATAATCTATACTTATCTGTGTAGATCTACACATAAACATAAGTACTTAGAATTCAGTTAGCAATTATACTTGTTTAGAAAAGTGGCAGTAGTAAAATCTTTCCAGGATAAATGACCACACAAACAAAATGTAGTTGACTTTGTTCTCAGAACTAGAAATGAATTTACTCCTATTAAAAGGGTCTAAGTCTAATTGGAGAGCAGTTGGTTACTGCTGATATGTAAAAGTCACCATTGTACCCTTAAAATATTTTGTCATCCAGCTTATTGTTTGGTCAATGTCTGGTCATTGCTAGATAGGACTATTGCTTATTTTTATCCCTTGTCATCTTTCATAGAACCTTGCTGTGTACTAAAGGTTAGTCCTCAGGAAATCTTTCTTGACCCAACTTGATTCATATGAGTGCTGTGTACCAACAGGACTTGGTGTTTTCAGACACAAGGGCTTTTCCTTCAAATTCTGAGGAAAAATAAATGTGTGTGTGTGTGTGTGTGTGTGTGTGTGTGTGTGTGTGTAGTTTTAGGAATATCTTAAACCCCCTTAACCAAGAACATGAAAGGATTTTCAGAGATTGTAGTCTACTCTCCTACTCTCTATCTGCCTTTAACTGGAGAATGTCTCTAGGCCTGGAGGACTGACCTTGTCTGAAAGCTTTCTCTAGGTCCAGATGCCTGTTTTCTTTCTAGCATGACCCTTGGCATGGTTGCCTGCTAGATTTTCTCTGCTGCCCACATGGTAACTAAGACTTGTACTAGGAGCTTTACTATAGGACCCTACTGTCACATACGATGCATTATGTTAGGAGCATGCTTTTTAATGCACACTAAGATTTGTCCCAAGGCTTCCCAATCCTATATATTTCCTATACTGGAATAAATAATGGAATAAAGTGTTGTGCCACTGAAGTCATATCCCAGAGGACTATCTCCATAATTTCTACAACCACCTGAATCCTGTTTCCTGGTTCTACTCTCTCCACCCTCATGAAAAATTGGCCAATTATCCCCTAGGGAGAAAGAGACCAGCAGCTTTCTCATGCCTGGAAATAAATATTTGATTAGATTATCTACATCACATACAGATAGTATTAACACCACAAGTGACATAAAAATTTACAGATTTATGTAAGCAAGTACATTTATATAATATATGTGATTTCGTGTACAAAATGATTCCTTATAGCTCTTTCAAATGATTTTGATGCTGTTTATCTCTTCTAGCTCCCATTGCCGGATAAAGCTCCCTCTGCCCATTCCCTCCCTTACAGCACCTGTATCCTGCGTGTCCTCTGCAGTGCTCCTTCCCCAAACACAGGCTTTTCACTGCCCTTGATTCTGTAGTTATCCCAGGTTTTATACTCACATCTGAAGAGGTGCATCTAGGAATAGGAAATGGGCAAGAATATGCAGCTTTTATCTTTCAAGACCTGGGTTCTCTTAAAATTCTAAAGGAAAAAAATATCATTACTGTCAAATGACATAGCAGAAACATTTAAAAAGAACTGTGAGTCATATTTTAACCTCTACTCTTGATAGTATGTAATTCAAATGAGTGAATATTTCCTTATTTGACAGAGTAAATTGCTCAAACTGACTGACAAACATCACAGGGCTGTTTGGTTTGTACATAGATCTTTTACACATGCAACCAGTTCTACTGCAAATGTCCATCCATTCACAGAAAAATGCAGAGATGAGTAACTTCTCCATGTGCATTCTACTTCAGCATGGCCTCTTTTAGGAACATCTGTTATGATATTTGACACATTTTATTCCATTTGCTCAAAACTGATTCTCTGCCTTCCTTACCACCTTCATGGTTATGTAGTTAGATTCTACTGAAATGTCCAGATGTGACCTACTTTATGCTGAATAATTTAAATTTAGTTTACTTTTAGAATATTGATATTTAAGAAAATCTGTAGTCATATTCTGAATAAAGATAATTTTGAGAAAATATTATATCAAATATTCTTTTGTTTAATTATATTTACCTAGTTACACCTTTTCAAAATAATTTAAGACATAGCAGGAATTCATAAATTTGCTTGTAAACCCAAATTTAATGTTTCTTCATATTTTTTCTCTTTACTTTCCAATTCTTCTTTCACTTTCATATTTCTAAGAACAAGTTTATATTTTAATGAGAAAAATGAATAAATCCATGTACATTTCTGAATATACAAAGTAAACATGGTATTTATGGTGAGTAAATGAGACAATGTTTGGATTTTTTACTTAAAATATAATGTCTCAAATCCAATAATATATAAAAATCAGCCATCTAAAACTAATGAATGTTTTGCCTATTTCTTAAAGTTTAGTTTAACTTTATTTAATACATTTAAATCTATCCTTTGATCTGATTATGTAAATATTTATTGCAATAATGTCATTATTATATTTGTTTATGTGCATTTATATGTATACACATGTGATTGCATATATGACACAGAGAACATGTGGAAGTCAGAGGAGTACTTGAGAGAACTGATCCTTTCCTTCTACTATGTGGGTTCTGGGGTTCAAACTCAGGCTTTCGGTTCGCTGATAGACACTTTTATCCACCTAGCTTCCTCACCTGTCTACCAGTGATCACCTCGATGTTGAAGGTACGCACTGTTTTTACATAAGCAATTGTTTAGAAAAATTCATTGTATCATTTCACAAATATTCTGGCATCTAAACTAAATACAACACAGAGTATAAGAGAAACAGTAAGTTTTAAACCTGTCATAGAAGGAATATGTGTACCCCCTTCAGATTCATACGCTCAATCAAAAAATCCCAACGGTGGCACAAGGAAATCTGTTCTTTGGGAGGTAATTAGTTGAAGATGAGTTCAAGAATATGGAGTCCCATGACAAGATTAGTTTCCCTGAAAGAAGAAGGTTAAAGATCAATGTTGGATGCCTCCATGGTGGCATCAAGGATCAAATGAAAAGTTAGGATTGTAACAGCCTAAATTCCTGTAAGAGAAGAGGCCTCAGAGTATATTGTATATTGCTGAGATCTCATGGTCTTATAACTATTTAAAGCCAATCTCTTTATTTCAATCCACCTAGCTCATGATGCTTTGTTATTGCCATCCTATGGAAGAACGTGGGTTATAGAGCATAATTTCTATTCTATGTAAAAAAAATCACTCTACTAAGACATTTTATCCCCAACATTCTCATTCTCTCACTATCATTTTGTACATTTCTTTAACTAGTACAAAAACATCCAAATGACTTAATCAGTTTGTTTAAGAAAATTTGCCCTAAAAGCTAGATGATGTACAAAGTTTCAGAAAATAACATACTTGCTACCTTTAATATTTGAAAACAATCAGTTACTAGTGCCTTGTAAGCACCTCCTGAGGTTGAAATGATACAAATAGGACAGGTTAATATGCCAGAATATTTGAGGTCATTGTTAAAAGTCAATCATATTCCTTAAGTAAATGGTCCTCAGATAAAAACTGAATTTTAATTAATATTCAGTGCTATACAATAGTTGATTTTCATGACTTGATGAAAAAATAGTTTTTTTACAATTTATTGTGCTGTGGAATTGGGGATAAACTTATTCTCCTTCCCAAAAATAATATAAAGCATAATAACAGAAAAAAGCATCTATGTGAAGTGTAAAATGAATGTTATATTTTTCTGAATATTAAAATATTATAATTATATGAATATAGAATAAAACATGGGATGGTTTTTGGATGACATGATTACTGCTTTGAAGGGGTGGAAAGATAATTTTAAGACAAGGTTAGAAAGAATGCAACATTGGTTGCATTTTAAGAGTATTGGACAGCTTTCTATTTTATATTTTCTTAGAATTCTAACATATATCTCTATATAATTATGCCTACACTGACACAATAGTATGAATATAATTGAAATTACTTTATTTTCTTGAGAAAAGAACTCTTGCCTAGGCTAAGTCTGAGAACTCAAACTAGAATAAGGGGGCTATAATGTTTCTGCACTGGTAATTAGTACATAATTTTTCAAGGTTGCAAATCAATTGTCTAATCTACCATACTGATTTGATATTAAAAACTACTTTAAGCTGTACCTAATAAAGCTCTGCATATCTGAAGATTTGCAAATACATGCCTTTATACAAGACATGATTGAGATTATACCTTTATATAAAAGCTTTTCATAATGAGCACTGTCTTCAACTGTCTAACACCATACTCATCTTGCATGGCTCATGGCTCTCTTTATCCTTACACTATTCAATTAACCTGTCATCTGATGTTGCAACAAAGGACACAGAGCAATACGCATAAATTGCTTCTGAGATCACCGGGCTATGGTAAATACATTACTTGTACCTAATACATTCATCTGCACACAGTAAATACCCTTTGTATTTGGTTAAATTCCTCTCAATAATCCACTCACCATGTTCATTCTACTACTAATAAGCCTTCTTGGTCAAAACAACTGACCACCCACAAAGAATATGAGAGCCTCCACCATAATATTCTAATAACATTTTTTCTCTTGCATGTAAATCTCCAAAACCTTAATAAAATATCCTGAATATTTTTCATATATCTTTGGAATAATTGGTCTCAATCCATTCCTCCAAGATTGTTTTCCTCATAGGTAATATGCCTAATTAAATCATTTACTGCTCAAATGATGTGGTCAGCAGTCAGTTTAATTTTAAGATATCTCTCTTATCTCTACTTGAAGACAAGGTCTCTCAAATTAGTGGGATAATAAAGTGTTCTCTTTAAATTCTATAACTTCCTGACTGGGGTTTACTCAATATCATTCTGCTGGGAAATATTTTTGGGGGAAAAGGAATATCTTTTAGTTGTTTGAAGAGGTATTTTCTGCTTCGTTGTTTATTTATGTAAATATAACTAATTCTTTAACAGTAGCCATTAAGTACTGTGACTGATATTAAGTGATTCTACTACATGGAATTTAAGAGATCGTTGTTGTTGCAATTAAGAGATGATTTACTGTTAATCATACAGACATCTGTGTGAAACTTATTGTTCTTCAATCTGACAATGAGGTACTACGCTTTGTGGAAAGAGGAAGGAGCCTAACCTTTCCTACATAGAAAATTTTGGAATGTGACAAATCTGGAATATATATCATGGATAAATATTTTGTTGCATGAAAATCTCCCACTAACTAAAACATTGCCTCTTGGAGGGAGGAGATGAGTTCTTTCTTTTTTTATGTTTATTAAAATTATCTTTTCTCATTTTACATATTTATCCCCATTCCCACTTTCTCTCCTCCTCCTGCTCCCCCCAGCTTCTCCCCACCCTACCCCTATCCACTCCTCAGAGAGCATAAGGCTTCCCATGGGGAGTCAAAAAATTCAGACACATCACTTTGAGGCAGGACCAAATCCCTCCACCCTATATCTGAGCATGGGGTCCCTCCAAAGAAAATGGGCTTCAAAAAGCCAGTTCAAGCACTAGGTGTGTGGCCCCACAACACAACGACTGCCTAAGCCACAGTACTGTCACCCACATTCAGAGGACCTAGTTTGGTCATATGCAGGTTCCTCACTATCAATCCAGAGTTGGTAAGCTCCCACTAGCTCAGATCAGCTGTTTCTGTGGGTGTCTCCATCATGGTCTTGACTTCTTTGCTCATATTATTGCTCCTCCCTCTCGTGGACTTGTCTCTGGAAGCTTGTGTGAGTTGGATCTCTGCATCCACTTCCATCAGCTACTGGATGAAGTTTCTGTGTTTACAGTTAAGGGAGTCATCAATCTAATTACAGGGGAAGGCCAGTTCACTCTCCTCTCCACTATTGCTCACAATCTTAGCCGGGGTCATCCTTGTGGATTGCTAGGAATTTCCCTGGTGCCAGGTTGTAAGCTAGCCACATAATGGCTCTCACAATCAAGATATCTCTTTTCTTGCTCTCCCTCTCTGTCCTTTCCTGATCTCTACCATTCAGTTCCCTTATGCTCTTTTCCTCTCTCTCCTTCCTCTCCCTTTTCCCTTCTACCCTTCCTTCTGTCCATCCTCCAATACTCCCAGTTTTCTCTGTTGTTGTCTATTGTCCCTTCCCAACAGAATCCATGTGTGTCTCTCTTAGGGTTCTCCTTGTTAGACCCAGAAAGACAAACTTGGCATGTATTCACTCATAAGTAAATATTAGATGTAAAGAAAACGATAACGAGCCTACAGTCCACCTCCCCAAGGAAGCTAGGTAACAAAGAGATGAGTTCTTAAGGAAACTAAACCATCTTTCATATACAGAAGAGAGGAAACAAGATTCACAAGGCCCCTCTCAATGCTATCTAGGCAGTAAATATGTAGTTACTATAATAGAAGAATGTATCTTTACATATTTAATGCTATATATGTGCATATTTCATATTACATTTACATTAATGTGTAGCAAAATTTTTGAGGCATGAATTATATCTGAAGCAAAAACAACATGGATGGATATTCAACATAGAGTTAGCTTGGAAACTTCATCCTTTCATTTTTATTTTTAGCATAATTTAATTTTCAATTTATTAATAGAAAATACTCTATCACAAATTATAAGCACACAGTTCTCATCTATGTAAACATATGTATGGATAAAACAAATGTTCTTATAAATAACAGTGAGTCGAATGGATATTGTATCAAGTGTTATTTTTATCTGTAGATGTAGATGTATCTTTAAAATTACCTTCCATATTTGACAGTTTAAAAATGGTAGAAGTCAAAACCGAATATATAAAAGTAATTATATAATTTTCCCATTTTAATGTTTCTAGTATTTCATATCCGTGTTTCAAGGCAAAATAGTCACATTCATTTAATTTAGCTGTAGCTGAAGTCAAATGCTTAATAAGGTTCTCTTTAATCTCTCTAATGCTAATTTAGCTTTTAAAATGTAACCTATCTGACAACTTTTATCTCTTAATTTAATGCACTGGCAGTCTGCTAGACATCGCTGACTTAGTTCTGGCCATTCTCAGGCTTATCACCTGTGAGCATCTTTCTGTCTCTGCCTTATCATACAATTACACAGTCGTTAGTGGTTTCATTTCGCTCTTTACAGCACAGCACTGATGTGGGCACATCCATGGGAAAGGCAGCACATCTCTGAGAGGAGGAGGATCTTCCGTGACTCTGAGCCTGACCATCAGCATCAGAGAATTATCTCATGTCAGACTGTGCTAAGAAAGTGCTTCCTCAATCCTGGCATTTATTCCAAATAGGTAAATCTTCAAAACACATAAAATCATAGAATCCGTAATTATGAAAGACGACAACAACAAGAAAAAATGATAATTTGTATTCTTTTGAAAAAGTGGTATTTTAAGATTTGTGAATCTTCTTCCCTCCCCGCTCCCTGTCTGGGAATAAGTGAGCCTGATGCAGACTCTTGAATAATTCATAAGAGAAGAATAAAAGATTCATCAATAAAAGCAGGGTCAAGTTTTCCGGGTGAGCCATAGAAGATAAGTATATGTGAGAACAGCATCAGAGGAGAGCTGTGTATTTTGATGCCCGACTTAAATTTGTTCCGGTTTGGATCTTCGTTAATAACTTAATAGAGTAAATTTCAAGCTCAGCACAATGCCTGCGATATTTCAGAATTGCTACAATTAGTGTTTTTATTTTTTTTAAATATGGCTCTTGGGAAAAATTCTTTCCTGCCTGTGAAATCATTTTTCACTATATTATTTTATAAGAACCACTCAAATTACCATAATAAAAGAAGCATTGGTTGTGTCAGAAGGTGCAGTAAAGACGCCGTTGTAAACTTGTGTTGTCAATTACCTATAATATGATATCTCCTTGAGAAAACTACATTTGAGCTGCGTAATACTTACATTTGATGAATCTACAAGTAAACACAGCCATGTGATGAAAAGGACACGCTTTACAGGAGTAAAGGAAAAAATTGATAGCTAATGCCCCCTACCACAGAGTAGTAACAAGAAACCTGTCAAGTTTCTGTCACAAACATGGGCATTTCAGATGCAGTACAACTGCAAAAGCAAGATAAGGGCACTTGACATTAGTGATAAATCATATCTATTGCCTCAAACATATCCCTAATATATTGACTATAATTAAAGTCAAATGATTAGTTAAAATTACAGTGTCAATGAATGACATAAATTTGGAGTTCACATATGTGAGGAAAAAGCCATTCTCTATTCTTGGGGTGATATCTAAAATATCAATGTAAAAGCTGAACTTTTAAAGTTCAATAGGAAACTATTGAATTATTTTGGAAAGTTTTAAATTAGTAGACGATTTGATACTGGACATTTTTAACAATAATCTTAATTTAAATTATGGCCCCCACACAGAAAAGATGAGGTAATGTATAGAAAACTCATTTTTTTATTTTTTCTCTCTCTCCATTCTTCCTATATGCTAACAGTCCTTCTTATATTTAGTATTTGCCAGAGGCTGTGGAAATATACAGCATATGACAACTGATAATTTAGATGTCAATCCACCTAAGGAGTGACTCTGATGGAGTAGTATGTAATCTCTTGGGATTGTATATGAAATCTCATGATTACATCTCAATCTTATGGGTACATATATCTATGAATGGTTAGGAAGACAGCTTTTAATTTAGTTATAAAATTTTAATGTATAGAATATGTGCTGCAACATGCTTCATAACTATATCTATTTGTTCCTCAAGGACTGTAGACACTTAAAGGCCTGCTTTGTTCTTTTTCTCAGATTAACTAAACACAATTACCTCACTTTTACCTCAGAGCAAGTTCGAACTAGACTAAAAGCTCTTTGTAAATGTTACAGGTATACACAAGGTCAAAGTTGCAGATGTCTAACCAGGTTGGTTGCAGATGTCTAACCAGGTTGCTACACAAAGCACCTGAAGAAAAGATGCCAATTCTTAACTTGCCAGTCTGCTCACAATAGACCTATGTCAAAGTTTGTTGCTGGGCACAGTGCCTCCCATCTGGTCATGATCTTACTCCTAGAACCTTGTAACCTTGTGTTGTCATGGCAAAGACTCATCTCCCTAATACTTACCCTAGAAATGTGCTTTTGACCAATGAGAGGTAACTCTTGTAACTTTTTATCACATCAAAGGCTCCTATAAGAAGAAGAGATTTTAGGCTAAAGAAGAGGAGAAAAAGCTAGGAGGAATTAGAAGGTGGAAAGGAGAATAGAATAGAGAGAGAATAGAATAAAAAGAGAATAAAGTAGAATAGAAACAGAACAATAAAGAAATTGATTTGGAGCAGCATTGTGAAAGAGTTCCTGTAATCTCAGATACCCAATGAAAAAGTCATTTTGCTTGTTATAGCTTTCAGTAAGAACCCTGAAAAGAGTCTTGAACCTGAACCCCAAAGGCTCTTGATTAAAGAACAATTTTCACAATCTTAGTCTGCAAATCAGCAAATTTTATGAGCATTCTAGATACTTAACCTTATTATTTTAAGAAACTTACTTGTAATTTGTAACTGTTTTTAACTATAACCTGTTGAGTTTGTCTAAAGCAGATTCCAAAAATATTTTCCATCTTACCAAGAATAGGACACTATGTTTAGTTAATCATAGAAACATATATCATAATATATGATCAATATTGAAGCATTCATCATTGAAAATTTACTGTTATGACACATATATAAATACATCTTTGATTTGAAATTCCATAGGCTGCTATTTACAGTAAGCTTTATTATTTCTTGATAATTTAGTATTTTTTCTAGGACATTTAAGATTTTCTGACAAAGTCTTCCTTCATTTAGTTTGTAATGCATAGGAATATGACAAAGAATTTTTTAGTTTTATATTTAATAAAGAAATGTACAACTTAGATGTCCCTCAATGGAAGAGTGGATAAAGAAAATATGGTACATTTATACAATGAACTATTACTCAGCTGTTAAAAATGACATCATAAAATCTGCAGGCAAATATATGGAACTACAAAATGTCATTCTGAATGAGGTAACCAAGACCCAGAAAAATATAGTATATATTCGCTTAAATGTTGAAACTATCTGTTAAGTAAATGATAACCAAGCTGCAATCTGTAGACACAGAAAGCTTATGTATAGTGGAAGTTTCTAGGATGGAAACATGATTCTTTCTAGGAGAGAAAATAGAACAATTTTAATGCATGGGTTGGGGTGGTGAAGACTGGAATGGGACAATTAGGAGGGAAGAAGGAGAGGATATGGGGACAAGGGAGAGAATATGGAGAGATACAGTTGGAACTGAGGGATCTCTGGGAGGATGATATGGCAACACAGAACATTATAAACTTCCTGAAATATATGAATTTGATCTTACTTTGGTTCCTCAATAATAGGGAATACATAGTCTCAACTGGTCGTCTCTTGGTGACCAAATGAGGCTTACAGTAGTAGAACTGGGTTGCTTTCAATTGAGTTAATGGCCAAGGTGATCACATGAAAATTAAAAAAAAACAGTCAATGTGCTGCTCTCTTCAAACTGACAGCAGGGCCCCATTTTAAATGATAACACTCAGAACTCATTGAACATGGAGAAGTCCAGCTGGTGCCTACATGAAGCCTTCACTTATACAGTCTAATTTTATGATGTAGGATGGTACTCTTCAGGTTGCCACACACAAGTTCTACTATAGGATCTCTCCATATATGTTATGTTTAGCTTAGTATTTTTATGGGACTCCTGACTGTGAGAACAAGTGGGTTTGTGGTACTGTTGTCTGCTCTTGAGAACTTTTTCATTCCATTGGATTGTCTTGTGGAACTTTGATGTTAGCTTTTGTTTTATCTTACTATATTTTATTTTTTCATGTTTGTTTGGTGTCTCCTTGAAGTCTGTTCTTTTTTAATGACAGATTCTGAAGGGAGGGGAGGTAGGAAAGAACAGAGAGGAGTAGAGGGAGGGGACTCTATAATCAGGATATATTGTATAAGAAAAGAATCCATTTTCAATAAAAGGAAAGAAAATGTAAAGAAAAAAAAGAAAACAGAACTCTGTATCTCAACAAATCCCTCTACAGGTAACATCAGGAACATGATGATGTTTGAATACTGGAAGCCAGGCTCTTAACAGTAATTCTTATACAAAGGTATATCTGAAAGAGTCTTTATTGTTATTAATTTGTATTTCCTTCAGTATTTAAAGAAACAGATCCATCAAATCCCTATAGAATGTTCCTTCTACTTGCCACTAGGAACATGAATTATTCTGTGGCCCATAGAGTACTTCTTTATATAAAGGAGTTCAAACAGGTTCACAAAAGAGAGCTGTGAGGGGAGGAAGGAAGGAGGACTGCAAATTAAAACATTGGAAAGCTGAGTGTGCAATCTCTGTAACTTTTTGTACTTAGATAATTTTTTATTCACTCCACTGCTCTATTATGTACCAAAATTTGTGCAAACTAAAAAATAAGAAAGTAGAAATCACTGCATACCTACTTATAAGTATTGTTGGTGTTAAATTCCTACTAAAAATTTTTAAATTTTTAGTAGGAATTTTAAATTTTAAAATAAACAAAAAAGTGAATATCTTGTTACTTTAAAATTTCTTACTCCTTGACTGAAAATTCTTTGAGTATTTGTCTAAGAGTGGTAGAGCTGGTCTTGAAGTAGATTGATTCCCAATTGTCTGAGAACTGCCATTTTGATTTCCAAAGTTGCTGCACTCCCACCAGCAAAGGAGAAGTGTTTCCTTTGCTCCACATCCTCTCCATCATAAGCTATCATGTGATCATGTGCATTTTAGATCTTAGTCATTCGGACATGCATAATATGGAATCACATAATCACTTTGATTTGTATTTCCCTGATAAAAAAATTATGAACATTTCTTTAAGTGTTTCCCAGCCATTTGTATTTCATTTGTTAAGAATTTTGCTTAGATCTGTACACCTCTTTTAATAGAATTATTTTGTTTGTTGATGTCTAGTTTCTTGAGGTCATTTTATGTTTTGGAAATCCACCCTTTCTCAGATGTGGGGATGGTGAAGATCTTTCCCCATTCTGAAGGCTGCCATTTTGCTGTATTGACAGTGTTCTAATCCTTACAGAAGCTTTTCACTTTCATGAGGTCTCATTTATTAATTGTTTATCTTAGTGTTTGTGTTACACTTGAAAAACCATGTTCATAGCAGCTTTATTCATGATGGCCAAAATCTGCAATCCACCTAGATGTCCCTCAACTGAATAATGAATAAATAAAATGTGGTACATTTGCACAATGGACCATTACTCAGATGGTAAAACCAATAACATCATGAAGTTCAAAGTCAAGTTTTTGGAATTAGAAAAGATCATCCATATGCCGGGTGGTGGTGGCACATGCCTTTAATCCCAGCACTTGGGAGGCAAAGGCAGGAAGATCTCTGTGAGTTCAAGGCCAGCCTGATCTACAAGAGCTAGTTCCAGGACAGGCTCCAAGACCACAGAGAAATCCTGTCTCGAAAAACCAAAGAAAACATCATCCTGAGTGAGGTAACCCAGATACAGAAAGATAAACATGGTATGTACTCACTTATAAGTGGATATTAGCCATAAAATAAAGGATTATCAAGCTACAAACCACAGACCCAGAGGGGCTAAAGGAGGATACACTGATCTCCCTAGAAAGGGAATATAGAAGAGGTTTTCTGGGTAGCCTGGGGGCAGACAGATAGGAATTGGATCATGAGGGATCATGGGTGGGGCTGGTGTGGAAAGGGGAGTGCTGAAAGAGCCAACTGAAAGGGAATTATTTCAGGGTCAGGTCATTTCAGATATTGTGGGAGTGATCAGTCAATGAATGGTCCAGCCTAAGACCCAGGTCTTGAGAATGATTCCACCCCTGACACTATGTACAGTGCTTCGACCCAGAGGCTGGATGGCACAAAGACCTAGGATAAATCCAAACATGATTGGTGAAGAAACATTCAATCTAATGATGCCTAGTGGTATTCAGCTATGCTGAGTGGTGCCTAGCCCAATAGTCATCAGAAAGACTTCAGCCAGAAACTGGTGGAAAATGGTGCAGACCCACAGCCAAACATTAGACTGAGCTCAGGGAATCCTTCTAAAGAGAGGGAAAAAGTTAGGCACCAGAGGGGTCACAGACATCACAAGAAAACTCGCAGAATCAACAAACCTGGGCTCATAGAAGCTCACAGATACTGAACAGACAACCAGGGAGCTTGCATGGGACTGACCTGGGCCCTCTGTATAGATGAAACAGCTGTGTAGTTTGCCCTACTTGTGGGAATTTTAAAAGTGGGAGCAGGGGCTGTCTCTGACTCTTTTACTGGCTTTTGGGACCTGTTTCTTATACTGGGTTGCTTTGCCCAGCCTTGTTACAAGATGAAGTGCTTATTCTTACTACAGTTTGACATGTCATGCTTTATCAACATACATGTGAAGCCAACCCTTTTTTGAAGAGAAATGGGGGGAGTGGATGGGGGAGGAAGGCAGAGGGAAT
The DNA here is from genome assembly GCA_001685095.1 of Ellobius talpinus. Lineage (NCBI taxonomy): Eukaryota > Metazoa > Chordata > Mammalia > Rodentia > Cricetidae > Ellobius > Ellobius talpinus. The sequence continues at coordinate 24,923 of LOJH01008674.1, forward strand.
GGGAGGAGAAGAGGGAAAGGAAGCTGCAGTCAGGATACAAACTAAAGAAATAAATTTAAAATAAACACATAAATGAAAAAAAAGTTACTCCCATATACCATACCACTATTAAACCACTGGTCATATCTTGCCAGTTTGGTCATTGTTGTTGCTCACAGGATGAATTGGGATAAGATTGTTGTTTACTTCTCTCTTCCAGTAATGTACATGCCAATTTCAGAAGGATAAAAAAGATGCTGGGGATGAAACTTTCAACTCAGTGTTACTGTGACTTTTCCATTTTCTATACTTCAATTAAGGAAGTCTTAATCAATAGGGTATTACATCAAATGGGTAATTGTACTGGTTTTAATGAGATCACCATAGGCTCTTATGTTTGAATGTTTAGTCATCAGGGAGTGGAACTCCTTGGAAAAGATTAGGAAGTGTGACCTTTTTGGAGTGCCGTGTTAGAACAGATATCTCAATGTTACTGGGTTTTGAGGTTAAAAATCCCATGACAGATCAAGACTTTCTATGACTTCCTACTGTTTGTGGATCAGAATATGAAACTCTCAAATGCTTCTCTAGCACCACGGATATCTGCTTCCCACAATAATAATCATGGGCTAATCCTCTAAAAGGTAAGTACATCCCTAATTACATGATTTCTTTTATAATAGTCATCTTTATCATGCTATCTCTTCATAGGAGTAGAATAGTAACTAAGACAGTAACCAAGAGAATTATAACGTGTAGTGTCTATGGGATCTATTGAGCTGCATTGGTTAACAACTTCAAAAAAGACAACCCATTTCTGGCACTGAACGTGTTCTAATAGGATAACTCAATCTAAATATTTTATTTATGTATATTTATATAGTTCAGAAAGCTCCTACAGCACAAAGTTTCCCCATAATATTAGAAATAATATATGTTGGGAGATCTAGTCTCTGGAATTTATTCTATTCCAGATATGCAGGTTAGCAATGGAAGAATAAGAGTTTTTTTAATGTTCAACTTCTATTCAGAAATGATGTCTTGATTTAGAAGAACCTGTCAGAAGCTACAAAATGACATATTTTTATATGAGCAATGGGTGTTTTTCATATATCCAAGTGTATATAACAGTAATGAATCAAGCTAAGCTATTATATATATAAACATTCAGAAATTATGGTGGCATTGCTCTCAATTTTCTTTGAACAGTGTCTATAATAATAGTGGATATTAAATTTTCACAAATTTTATGTGCTGAAGACTCTGTTAGTTCCTTTTGTATACAAACATTTAATTGCTTACAATAATGTTCTCATACCATAGATATGTTCCCTTATTGATCTAGAGAGGGTACATGCTGCTCAAAGCAAGAGAGTAGTAGTGTTTAAACTAGAATGTGAATGAAGAGTGGGATAATTATCCTTTGAAAACATAGTCATGGCCATAAGTATAGCAGCAGGTATTAAAATAGATTAAGGCTTATATAATGATACAACCAATGTAGCATTAATTCTCAACTGTAATCAAATAGAAAGACTTGTATTGATATGATGAAAGCTTGTACTCACAGATGTTTTATGGTGAAAATAGTCTACTTTAAATATATCAGTGATTGACCTAAGGGCATCCTTATAATTAAACACCTGTTCACCTTACTATTACATACATGAGCCCTGAAGGATGAAAGAAATAGCTATTTTAGTCTTGTTTGAAGTATTTTTCTTTAAAAATTAGATTCCTGAAAAGTTTTAAGTAAACAAAATGTGTTAAGAGGCTCATTTAATCAAACAGAAATATACCGGGTATATTTAATGTATGAACCATAACACGCTTATCGAAAAAAACCTATAAATAAATAAAATTCTTTAGTCACATATCCCTCAAGTTATAGAGAAAGACAAATAAAGAGCTACAAGACAGATTGATTTATGTTTGCTTAAAGGTAAGGTCATACACTCTCAAAGTAGGAAATACAAACCTAATCTGCATTTATCTTAGTGGTTTGAACATCAAGGCATGCTACTAGGAGGAAAGATCATATCACATCATTGCTGAAGTAATGATGTACATGAAAGTGAGAAGTAAGGAGGACTCTGAATGTGAAATAATCAGCTAGATCTCCTTAGGACAGGCAGAAATGCAAGCCTATCAGCACTTTGAAGCACTAAACAAACACTGATGATACTTAGAGTCTGTGTTAAGTATCTACTTGACCAGGTAGTTAGCAAGCAAGGAAAACAAGGTCTAGACATGGATAAAATAAATTCCTCCCTGCTGCCCTAGACTAACACATTGAGGTAACATCACTGAAACCAGGGATCTGCCATCTGTGTGACAATGGATATTCCATGATCTCTTTTCTCCACACATAAACAAATGTGTATTTGCAACACACAAATAATACACCTAACCCAAACCTATTTACATTTATAGATTATAGAATAAATTTGAATTTTTTTGTTTTTCATTTCAATAGTTCATTGATAAGTTTGTACAATGTAGTCTGATTATGCACACCTCTCCCTCGTTTCCTTCCATATTTACACATATCTGTATCTCCACTACCCACCAAACTTTGTGTCCATTTTCCATTTTTAAAACAAATCAATTCCAATCTATGGGACCCATATATCATTGGATGTAGAGCCTCCAAATGGAGCATATTTAACATAATGCAGGGTATACCCTTAAAGAAAACTGACTTATCTTCTCATCCCAGGTGTCAGTTTCATTGGAGAAGCATCTTTTCACAATAGGTGATAATAAACATGGAGACACACAAATGATGAATCTGAGGGGAATTAAAACATTACAGAGTCCTCTGTCCTAAATGGGACCTCTATTTTGCATTCCTTCATCCCAGTTCTCAGGAATCTTTGCCAAAGAGGGAGGTAGGAATAACATGAAAGCCAGGAATATTAACTGTCTACCAGTAAACAGTGTTGTCTAGACACAAGCAGCAGCTGTGACAGTGTGTACAAGACCTGTGCAAATGCAACCCAAAACAAATCTCAGCATTCAGAGTAATCACACAATAATCCAAAATAATCACACAGGATCTATATTAATTGCAGTACTGTGTGGCCAGTAGCTTATGTGCATTTCTAGCTAGCTCTGACATATTAAATTATCCCATTTCTATCATTTTATATTTTACCACGAGGCTTGTGGTTTACCAGTACCAGCACACAGGTGTCTTTTTCCTCCAGTGGCTACATGGTGTCTCTTGATTCTGCCTACTCTCTCTCTACATCTCTTTTCAGATTTTCTGCCTGGATTTAATTATTTATTAACCAATGGCAATAAAACATATTCACAGCATATAAAGGGGAATCCCACATCAGGGTTAGGAATGAAGCCCCATTCCATAGTTACTCTCCACTGTTTAAGCAATTTTTATATTGATAGTTAACATTAATTTCATAAGTATTATAAATTGGAATCTAAGGATCACAACATATTCACATATATCCTTATTATAACTTTATATGCCATTTGCATCAGTTCAATCAGAGACATAAAGACAGTTGCATCAGTGTTAAATTATCATCATACAAATGTACCTCACTATCCAGATACTCAAAGGAATAATTGTTTGAGATGGAAAACTTGAATGAATCAGACTAATTGAGACATTGTCAAAATATGTCATGTATTTACAAGTGTACACTTAGTATTTTTGAATTATAGTACAAACTGCAAGATGAGAGTTTGTTTCTGGAGGATAGAAAACAAACTTTTCAGAATCCATTTTAAAAACACTATCCAAGAACTTGTTAAACATTTATGAAATGTATGATAGCGACTGGAGAGGTGGCTAAGTGGATAAGAGAACTTGCTTTTCTTGTAGAGGACATGGATTTGCCTAGCATGACACAAAAGATGTATCATAACTTCTGTAACTCTATTTACAATGCCTCTTCTTGGCTGTTTGGAATTCTGAAACCATGTCTTGGATATCAACTCATACAATAATACACATACACATAAACAGCAAATAAGTAAACAATTTAAACATAAAAATTCAATAAAATAATGTTGCTTTGTGGTGCTCATTGTTCCTCTCAGATGTACAAGTCAATACCTTGGCAACTATATCCTAATATATGGTAGTTACAATACATTAAAGCACAGACAAGTTATAACTGAAAGGTTTAAGCCTGGTGTAGAAGAGAATGCATTATAATAGACTTCTTGATGAGAGTTTGTGCAGACCTTAGCCGCATTTCCATTATGATTGTGCTATCTCAGACTTATCTGTTATTTTAAGTAGTGTATAAATAAAATATTTTATATAAAATGGCTGAATTCTTAACATAACTGTGGAAATCTGCTAAATATTGAATTTCAAACCTTAGTAGTTTTGAAGCAGAGGCCAACCAGAACTTGTCATGAAATAATAAGCATTGTAGCTAATTTGTTTGACCTATAGCCCCAAACAATTTTGTTATATTGTTTTAAATATCAGTTTCATTCATTCACTCTTTCTATTTTTTTCTCGTTTCTTACAAGATTTATCTCTGGTGTAGCTCTAGCTGTCCTGGAACTAGCTTGTAGACCAATTTGGCTTCAAACTCACAGTGATCCACCTGCTTCTGCCCCACTAGCCCTATGATTAAAGCCATGTGCCTCTACCACTTGGCCTTAAATATAAGTTTCTATGTATCCCAATTTTAACCAATTTAATACGTCATGTACTATACTGTTGAACTGGAACTGTCTGAGATAACCTCACCATAAAGATCATTGGGTTTCCTATTTTCCCTTATTTCATTAACATTGCACTCACAGCCAAGCAATGTTCCAATCATGCCTGAGCAAAGCTCCAACAACTCATATATTCTGTCTGAAAAAGTACACACATTGAGCTTAGATATTCTGAAGTCACTTCAACCATTTTAAACAATAAAAGAACAAGCAAAAAGCTACCTCAAGTATAAAAGATATGGGAATAAGTAGAACCTAGAAAGAATACATTCTTGTAATGAAAGATGAAACACAGAGATTTTTATATTCATACTATAAGTTAGGTTTACAATATTTCCATTGCATTCTTGCTTGAGAATGATTACAAAAGAGTCATGAGCTGTGCAGTCATGGCATATACTTTAATCCCAGCACTCGGGAGCCAGAGGCAGGTGAATGAATCTCTGTGAGTTCGAGGCCAGCCTGGTCTACAGAGCAAGTTCCACGACAGGCTACAAAGATACAGAGAAACCCCCTGCTTTTGTTAAGACAGGGTTTCTCTGTTTGGAGCCTGTCGTAGAACTTGCTCTGTAGACCAGGCTGGCCTCGAATTCACAGAGATTCACTTCAGGTCATGCTCAACCTTCTTAGCGATCAGA
>LOJH01008675.1:0-29316 GCA_001685095.1 Ellobius talpinus
GCTAGCCGTGCGGGAGCCAGGCGGGACGAAAAGCAGGCCTGCTCCCCTTTTCACAACAAAAGGTAAGCTTTGTTCTTGGTGAAGTGTGAAGGTACACAAATGGACTGCTCGTGAGAAGTCAGTGGTTGAGACAGAAGTAGCAAACTCCTGCCCTGAGGTTGTGAAAGCCTTGGGGTAGCTATTGCAGTTCATTTTTCTATTGCTATGACTGAATATCAGATGAGGTAACTTAAAAAGGATCGGAGGCATATTTAGTCATTGTTCTATGAGTCATGGTGTCAACGTCCACTTGGCATCTGGTTAGAGCCTTCTTGCTGTGCCATTGTGTGTCAGAGGGCATCACATGGTCAGACAGAGCAAGCTCGATGTCTTCAGTTTTTCTTCTTACAGGTTCATGAATGCCATCGTGTGGAACTTCCCTTCAGACCTGATTTAATCCCCCCTAAAGATCTCCCCTCAAAATACCATTGCATGGGCAAGATTCTGGTACTCATGTCAGTGCTAGTGGGGGTTTGGTAAGAGGCAGTGTTTACATCTCTAGGATAACTGAAACATTATATGGCTCTTCTGGAAAGTAATTTGGCAGAAATAGTCTTCTATATGACTTTGGCCAACTGCATATTTCTAGATGCCTTGAGGAATTGGGGTAGGAGATCTGCGTTTATATTCAGAGCTCGTCACTGTCACACAGCTTACAATGGGGAAAAGTTGGAAGGAATTTGCTTGAATGTCTTATAAGAATAGTAAACCATGTCAGTTGTATGACATGGAAAACTCCCCATGACACACTTTAAATGAAAAAGTGTAGAGCAACAGTACACATCCAACATGGTCTTTATTAAAAAGGCAGAAAAATCCTATCTATATATGACTTTAAAAGCCAGAGATAAATGGTAAGATTCTAGGTGAATTATGTTTTCTTTTTAAACTTGTCTGTGACTAAAATTAGTAGGAAAAACATAGCTAAATAAAGGCTATGCTACTTTCCTCAAAAACGCTGCAAGTCTGAATAACTTTTATAATCAGAAATGTTGTCAGAATGTCTCTAGATACCACACATTATACCAAAAGATTGTCATTTTTCATAATTGATGGGCAAAAAGTTGTGTCTATCAGAGCTAAATATCGGGTTATCATCCCCATGCAAATGGATTTTGAATTCTCCAGCTTTCTACATTGTGTAGTGAACACTGCCGTTGCCAGAACTAGTGTATGAACTCCAGCGTGGCCCATCTGCTGCTCGGGCTGGGCTTGGCTGACAGATTTATTTCATTTCATTCCTTATTTGGCAGCATAGCCTCTTTCTCATTATCATAGCTGAGTTTCAGTGCCAGTGCTACTCACTTCATTACCTGTTTGCTGTTTTTTCCTTTTGTTCCATTTTGTGAAATGAAGGTGCCAACAGTGGGAATTCTGTCTCTGAAAATGCAGCTCTTGTCCTGTGGGGTCTTGGTCATGTCTTGCTAACTTGCTCCTGCTTCTGACACAGAGTATTTTGGTTGTTTTGATAAGTAGAAAGCACCATGGTTTATTTTTCAAAGGATTTAGCATTCCTTTTCCCAGCCCCACCCCCACCAGAAGATTTGGAAACAGTTCCAAATAGAAAGTGTAAACACTAGCCTTAAGCTAAGCCCTCTCCATCTGGTATTGGTGAAGACTCATGCTGTTTGCTTTATCTTCATCAGTGTTGCAGAAACATGAGGGGTGAGACTCACCTCTACCCCCAAGCACCTTACTTAAGAAGGATTTTCCTCTGCCTTGGTTTGTATTTCAAAGAGCATAGGGATAGTCAGCCAGACTGCTAGGAATTTGTTCAAGTGAAACTTTAGGACTATTAGAACCATCTTAGAGATTTATTGGATGGATTTGTTAGGATAGGATAGCTGCTGCCAGAGAATCCTCTCTGATCCTGATACTATTTATTTTCAAAGATGCTCTTTGTAAGACTTTGTTCTACTTTCCTCTCTAGGTTACCCTGAAGAGACTTATCCAGTGTATGACCTTTCCGATAGTATCAAGCGTAGGCAAGAAACAATCCTGGTGGATTACCCTGATCCAAAAGAGCCCTCTGCTGAAGAAATAGCTGAACGAATAGGGGTGATGGAAGAAGGGTCAGAGCATTTGAGCTGGGATCATTTGCCCACTGACCCTGGAGCCCAGGAAGATAATTCTGTTACCCTGTGTGATCCTAAACAAGAATCATGCTCCTGCTGTTTTCATGAAGAAGAGGATCCTGCTGTCTTGGCAGAGAATGCTGGTTTCAGTGCAGATGCCTACAGTGAGCAAGAGGAAGCCACCAAGGAAGACTGGTCCCAAGACTTTACAACTGAGGGGTTGGGAATCAGCACTGATAACACACACATGGGTGGCATGTTGAGGAAGCGCAACCCCCAGAGTTTAGAGTGAAAGCAGCCTGTTTGACGATATATCCATTACTCTACTCCCAAGGTATCTTTCCTTAATTTCATCCATGGCCCTGTGCCATCTGTATTCAATCCCTCTGCATTCAATAGCATAGTTTTGGGCCACTACCATGGATATTATTTATCCTTCCTGGTGCTTGCTCACCTGTCACCTTGTAAAGTAGACATTAGTGTGAACACAGGACAGCATCATCTTTCTCTTCCTGCCTTTCTGCATCAGAGACACTAACTCATTAGGTAATTATACTTGTTTGATTGTGCCTGGAGGTGGTACCACCTGTGCAAAGATCTGACCCCTCCACATAGGAGTAACAGAAGGTTTACCTATGAATGAGCATTGATTAGCAGATGTTGGGGACTTAAGGTTTTGAAAATGAAGATTTTAGACTCCCAAATGCCTTATTCTTTTGAACTTGTTAGTAGTCCCCCGAGAAGAGCATGCTCAATTGTGAGGATGAGGGGCCCAGAGCACACAGCAAGACAGCTGACTGAGCTGTAGCCTCCCCTCAGAACCTTCTAGGTTAAGACATCCCAGCTCCTCCAGAGTACACAGGCCTATTTGGAGACCATTTTGCTTGTTTATCACCTTGATCTCTAGCTTCCCGAGTCCTTACTCTGTTGAACAGAATTGCCAATCCAGAAGTACCTTTATACATCCGGTCATCTGCAGCTAGGGGAAATTTGAGGCTTAAGTCTGAGTCCTACAAAGCTGAAGTTTGAGGCTGTTGAAGCTACAGGATGGCCTAAGTATAGTGGTCCTTCCATGAGGAGTTCAGGTGGCCAAGGCTCCATGTCTTTGTGAGGCAGGATGAAACCTGTGAATCCTAACAAGGGCGAGTCAATTCAGTTCCATGCAAGACCTGCAAGTTGAAAGAAGGTGTGTCTCCAAGGACATGCCCAGCCATGAAATGGGAAACCCAAAAGTTAAGGAATTCCGTGAAGTTGGATACAGTCTTTAGAGTTCTATTGGGCCTGGTCTGAATATGATGCCAGAAAATAGTGTGGACCACTCAGGAACACACTGGCTGCCATCAGAAAATATGGGGCCACACCAAGGTAATCACTACTACAAAGCTTTACGTGTTTGGTGAACTAGGAAAGGCCCTGGATATTGAGTCTGAAAATCCACTGCACTGCCATCGATCCCTGTATAGAACATTGATTGAAATGGTGAAGAATGCAGTTAGCGTGGACTAAAGATATTCTTGGTGTAACTAAGTGTAAAAAGCAATGTAGGTACTCTTGTTTTGCAAACTGTTTTCTGTGTGGATCCCTCATCCACTGTGTGAAGTTGATTTAAGATAGCCCTGTGTTCTCACTTTTGTCCATAGGATATGATCCCCTTATAAGAACTTGTTTCTCTCATTCACTCATCTGACAGTTGACTCATGCAGAATACAAAAAGGCTGAGTTTGTATCTTAGAGTTCCAGTTTTACTTTGGGAGTTTGACAGACGCACTGAAGACTATAGGAAAGCTCGAGATTGTGGATTCTTTGGGCACAGAAAACTGGGTCCTGATCCTTCCATGCAACTCTGCCTGTAGAGTTCTGGATTGGCTCCTTAGGCAATCTGAGCCTGGTGTGGGCATCTATAAAGTGAGGGTTATAAAACGCAGGTCTCTCAGGGTCATAAGCTGTAAATGAGCTAGTCGGTGTGCACAGGGCAGCCTGCGGTGTGCACAGGGCAGCCTGCGGTGTGCACAGGGCAGCCTGACAAGCTCAGGCATGACAGCATATCACGTGGCAGCTATTTTATTACAGTGTGGACCCAAAACTACAGGGCCATGTAAGAACAGGAATGCTTTTCCCAAAGTAACAATAAATTTCAGAAGAGACTTTGTGTCACAATAAGAACATAGGCAAGGAAGAGAAAGGACATTTTGGCAGAAAGAGTGGGTTAGCAAGAACAGTGGGGTAAATGGATATTCGGCTGAAAAGTGTTACAGAGGCAACTCTGTTATTATTGGGGTGAGCTATGGAAACAGTTCCTGCCAAAAAGACCAATTAAGGTTCTTGCCACTGTAGATATTAGTTTGCGTATATTTGTCTGTATACACCAGAAACTTCAATGTACCCTTCAGTAATTTAGAATGTAGTTTTTTTTTAATTTTCCAGAATTGTATCCTTTGGATACGATGATTTTACATGTATATCCAACCCAGGGGGACGAGAATCAAGGGATTGATTTTCATTGTGATATTCATTTCTCAGTATTAAAGGCTGTAGACTTCAAGGCCTTGCTAATAGGTTTGCAGTGACCCCTGGGGCACTGTAGCAGCAGCTGGCCTAAGAAGCCACTGCATCACCTAGGACCATGCTTGGTAAATAAAGTGGGTGATCAGCCAGAAGATCCCTTCACAATGTCATAGTAGGAAACAGGACAATGCCTCATGTGCTCAGGGACTAGGTCCAGAGGTGTGCTGAGAGTGGGGATGGATGTAGCCTCTAAGATTCTTTGTACCTTAGACTTAGGTGATAAAATCATTTATGGTCTACACTCAGACACTTTGAAAAAAAGGAACTTATATACACGTGGCATAATATTTTCTTATCTCTGTGACAAAATACTCAGCAAAGGCAACTTAATGCAGGAAGGGCGTATAGTTTGTGGACAGTCCTTCCTGGTAGAGGGGCCGTGAGGACTGGTTCAGTCAGGGAGCAGAGAGAGGTGAACACCTTTTATTTTGTTTCCCCTTTTATTCAGTCTGGGACTCTAGCCAATGGGATGCTGCTGCCTACAATGAAGATGGGTCTTCCTCCTGACTGAACCATCTTGTAAACTGTCATAGACAGGTATGTTTCCATGATATTCTAAATCCCATCAAATTAGCAGTTGAGATTAACCATCACATTCTACAACTTTAGGATTTTTCATCAACCTGATGAGTAAACAAGATCCTTTCCCCTTTTAGAACATCCTGTATTTGGTCTTCCTCACAAAGGCTAAAAGAGCCAGACCGTGGTTCAGGCAGGGAATGCTTTTAATTCACATCAAAAACACCCGAGTAAATAAGTGAACCCTAATTATCGATCTGCTCTTCACTTTCCCTTTATTTAGACAGTTTGTAAAAAAGAATATTTTGTGTGCTACCTGTTGAGCAGTGATCAGGAATACCATGAACCAACTATCCTGCAGCCTTAACCGTCAGCATGTCTAAAACATACCTTCTAGTAGCAAGATAATAGGCCATTCCTTCACTTCATAGGGCACCAGTTCCCTTGTGGATGAACTGGGCAGCATGTCTGCCTCCTAGGACTGTTTGTGGAGTGTCATCCCACAGTGAGATGTGCAGTGGGTGCTCAGCACCATCACTGCCTTGAATCTCTTGCTGCTGGGCTGCCCCACTTGACACCCTCTCTGAGGCCACTCTGGATGCCAGGAATGGTGCAGGTCACTCTATTGGGGGGGTGACTTTAGGATGACTTCCTTCAAGAGTAGATATTAGCTTTGATGCCTGATGCTTGTTTTCCTGTTTAAATGGTTCCAGCTCTGACCATGGCCTAGAGTCACGTGGCTAGGCCTTTCCCACCCTTGACTCCTATATCCCAGTTCTGTCCACAAGGACCATGCCCACCAGGTACACTTAGGAACTGTTGGCCAGTTTCTTTAGGGTGACCCAAATGACCTTGAAGTATCTTCTAGCCTCATTTTTTGCATACTATGGATGTGATACCACAGGAGAAGACAGTGTTGATCTGAATGTTGCTGGTTTTAAACGCACACTGCATCTTTTTGTTGCTATCACCCACCTGACCCTTTGAAGCTCCTAGGAATGAAAGGAATGGAGAACATTTTTAGGAGAGACACATTTTCTCCTTCTGTGAAAAATGACACAGCAATCAAACAGTTCAAGTTTAATGTGTTGATACATGTCTGTACTTAGACAAACACTACATTCTACAACATACATAATGCCATTATGGGAAAATACCAAGTTTGTCATTGCACATACAATCAATAAATACATTTGCTTCAGAATACCAAAAAGTTTATTAAAAAGTCACTTAATAAAAGCATAGTTTCGCAAGTTTGTCTAAAACTCCAGATAATTTTAAACTAAAATGTCTGACCACGCCAAAATAGGAAAAGACAATCATGTGCAAATCGACAAATGGACGTACATGTTCTAGGCGTTGTGAAAACTGGCTAAATGTGCTCCCAGCAAGAGAAATGCTGCCTGTCCTCAGCAAGCTGGTCACATTCAGGAGGCTGGAGCTGGGCTTCCCCTTTTATGCTACTCTGAGGTGCTCTATAGAAGACCCTAAATTTTAGCCTCATCTCCAGCTCTACCTGGACCTTAGTGGGGGATGAGGGGCAGGAGAACAGAGGAGGGGTGCAGTATCTTTCTTCGGAAGAAAGAAGGCACACTGATGAGCTAGGAGAGGTAGTGGCGAGAGCAAGGGACAACCTTCACTAACCAAGCTTGGCAGGCCTGCATCTTTATCTTGCGGTATGGAGACAGACCCAGGAATATGTAGTTTGCTCAAATGCACTAGCTGCTATAAATGCAGTTGTAGCAAGTTACCTCTGGACCAAGTTACCTCTGTGCTGAAAACCCAAACACATCCAATACTTAAGATCTTGAAATGACAGAAAATTGCAAGCTGGAAGTGAATAAGGGCAGGTGGCCATAAACTAAAGTAAGAATCCATCCCATGGCCTGTTCTGGAGACTAGAGCTGGTCTACTAGCCAGAGCCTAGGGCAGTGTAAGGTCCCAACTCTGCAGGGCAGTTGGGCCCCAGTCACAGTGCTAGGCACCACAGAAAGCATGCTTTGATGGCACCTGGCATCCTGAAGTCCCATGAGGGTATCACAGCTGGGGCAAGGAGTACAGAGAAGGGAAGGGAAAGGCAGGCCGTCCACCAAGGAGATGGGTGTTGTGCTTGCAGAGCAGAGCTGTGGACGAAGCTCCTCCCTGCAGACCCCATCAGAGCAGTCATCCCTATGCTCAAACTTAGAACTGCTTCTACTTCTAAATAAAGTTTGGAGGCAAATAACTTGCCATTTCCAAAAAGAAAAAAAAAAAACACTTCTACAATGTTGTTGCTCATCAACGAAGAAGGGAGGTTTACCAGAAGTTCTCTTCCAGCCTGTCATCACACATCTTGGCTCCCAACACCTGTCTTCCCATAGGCATGAACCTGACCTGCTTCCTCTTATTGTCAAGATTATTAAGGCACCATCACTACACCATCTCAGCTCCTCCTCCAGTGAGACCGACACTACATTTCCTTGATAGTCTCCTGCTTGGGACCATGGAAGAGAGCAAAGAAGGGACAGAATCCACAGTGGTCACAACTGCCCCCTTATTTTCCTACTCAAACATGATCTTAAACTTGTGTTGGTTGACTGCAGATTGCCCTTTCCTCTAGACACGTGTACACACACACACACACACACACACACAGAGACAGACACAGAGCACCTTGGAGCCAGAAGGACAGAAAAAGTGAGACTCGGCCTTGGGGAAGCTAACATCAGCACTCTGCAGAGGAAGTGTTTTGGAGCAGAGGGTGGAGAGTTGTAGGGTAGAGAGCCAGTAGCACACAGAGGAGCTAAGGTTCCAGCTGCCCCACGCTCTTACGGACTGTTCACTCATCCCGCCATCAATCTGCTGCCTAGCCAAGGACCAGCTAGGAGAAGAGGGTGTGAAAGGTAAGAAAATGTTACTATGGGAGAGGCTGAACCCAGGTGACCCCAGGGCCCTGGTAGTTGAGGTCCATGGGCCTGTGCTCAAGAAAAGGCAATGTCACCAGGAGCCGAGTCCCAAGGCTGGTCTGAAGCAGGTGACTCAACTGCTCTTGTCACTCAGTGCCCAACAACGGGTCTTGTGCTGAGGCTACCTTTTTCCATAGTGGGCCTATTTCCTGGTGCAACCAAATTTATATTCAGGTAGCCAACACCCCCTTTTGTGTGCTAAAGCAGAGAGCAGAGGCAAAGAGTTTTCCATTGTGCTTCCAGTTCCACCACTACCACCAGGGTCTCTTCCACCTACTAGACTCCAGAATCAGTCTGTTCCACCTTAAAACTGTCATCCCAGAGAAAGAGCTTGAATAGAATGAAGATCTGGTTTCTACCACTCTAACATCAGGAGATTTCTCCTTATAAAGTAAGGGAGGGAGGGCAAACACAGAACTATGGGAAGGAGATAGATGGCACTGTAATCTTTCATCAGGAGCTAGGCCAGCCGCAGCGCAGAAGTCCTGGTGCTCTCTAGAAAGTAGACTGTAAACAAAAGGCTAACTTACTGGAAGGTCCTGGCATGAAGATGTGTGGCTCGGGTGTCAGGTTCTGCTGTAGCAGCTGAACCTTGCTTTGAAGGAAATAGGAAAATCCAGGGGTTTTTCTATAAGTTTTTCCATTGACTTCAATCCAGCTTCCTGACCTGTAGAGCCTCATTTACATATTCAAAGTATGACTTTACTTTTTAAGTTTCTACTTAGCCGTTCTGAGCATATCTGTTTTAAAGCAATGTCTAAAAGTTCTTTGCTTCCCACTGGTTTCTTACCCATCTAGGTAAGAAGCTTGCAAATGACAGTCAAGGCTTGGGTGCTCCCAAGCCCATCAGATGAGTGGTGCCATCCAAGGAAGAGTGGCAGTGGAGGGAATGAACCCAGGCTGCCAGCCACATCTACACAGAAAGTGTGCCATGGCCCTGCTGAGATCTGTGCACAGCTTGAAGCCCTCAGAGAGGGCCAGGCACAGGTCAGATCCAAACAGACAACTTTCAACAGGGAACTGCCTGATGCCCTACTAAAACGTCTTCAATCTTAGACAATGACTCTGACTTAGGACCTCTAAGTCTCTGGAAATGGGAAGGGAAAGGGTATGCAGAATGGACCCCAGAAGGCCAGGGTCTAATTTCTGGGTAACAGTAGGAACAAAGGAACTTGAGGTTCTGAACTCTGCCATTAACCAGTTAGGTAACCAAGAGACAAGTCCCATGTTCTCAGGGATCAGCAATGCTTTTGGTGAGCCATACCACCTCTGAGCTCTGGTGGCCCTAAAATACCACGTTCCATTCCCCCTAAGAGCAGTCCCCTAAGAATGCCCTCAGTGATCTGGGCATGCTGGCAACAATGGGAGCTGGGTCTTCCGGAGAGGACATTCTTCTGAAGCATGGTAACCTCTACCCTACTCTTGTGTCCTAGGAGTTGTGCTGGGGCTGTTCAACATTGGAGAGCCCTAATGGAGGGGAGCCTACTAGACGACTCCTGTAACCTCCATCCACTAAGATATTTGGCTTTGAGAGCTGGGTTTTTGCTTCTGGAAGCTACCACTCCAAGCCACCAGCTAATTCGCACAGCCAGGCCCCTGAAAGCCTAGCAGGGTCCTGCCACTCACCTAGCCCCACTCCCAACTTCCCTTAGGCCTGATGCCCCCTTCTGAGGTGGGAGCACTTTCTGAGCACCAGGCCCTTTGCTGCATAAAGCTAAAGTGCCCTATGCATACACATGCACTCAATGTGCCCCTACCTCCTGGGATACCCGGGGTCCTCTGACTTGTAGGCTGAGTGGATGGCTGAGCCACAACAGCCCTGCCTGTGCTTCCCCTTCCACTGTACCTCCAGCTGAAGAGGCTGCCCTGTGTGGTAAACACAACTGTGGCAGGGGACTGACCCAAGATTGGTTATGTGTGTTGACCTTGGGGCACAGAAATACTCTTTTCCCTTCATACCCATTTGCTATCCCCCTGCTTCAGCAGCAGAGGCAGAGCGCCAGTTTCTGGTTGGTAAGGCCAGAAAGCCCGCTGAGGGCCTATTACAGAGGGGAGGCAGAGCTGTCTCGGCGGGCGGGCAAGCTCTACTCCAGACCGGGCCACCCTAAAGGCAGAGGAGGCCTCTACTCGCAGGCCAGCTTGCTGTCAAAGCTGGACAATGCAATGGCAAAGGCCTGCAATGCACACAGTGGGTAGTTGTAATCCATGGTGAATACATCTTCTGCTACCCGGCCAAACTGCATGACGATGTAGTCCGCTGTGGCCGTGCACAAGCATGGATGGTGAAGACAGAAAGAGCAGATAAGATACAGGGCCACAAGAGGGTAAAGGGGGGAGATGCACACAGACAGTAAGGGGTAGGGGGAAAAGGACATCTATTTAAAAGGTGTTTCCAAGCTCCAGAATCTGGGGCTGGGGCTCTAATCACTCCAGCTGGAAAGTTCTTTCTAATAAAAGCCATATACCCACATCCTGTTACTCTGGCTGGTATGGACCGAGGAGTGAGGGCTAGGCATCACAAGCACAGTGCCAATACGGAGGGGCAGCAATACTCACGGTCATTGCCATGGATGATCTGGAAGTTCTTCACAGAAGCCTGCGTGACGCGCCCGTGGAAGTTGAGTACATAGGACTGTGTGTCATCATTCCAGACTGGCGTCTTGTTTTGCAGCTCAATGATGGTCTCCGTGTTCTTGTTCTGCCAGCGTGCTAGCAATGTCTCGTGCTCCTGGCGGTAGGGAAGTGGGGACAGCCTTACTTGAGCCAGACCCAAGCCTTGGCATCACATCCACCCAAAGGAAGATCTTACCCAGTTCCCTAAACATCCAGGGTTTCTTAAATTGTATCCCGTACACAAAAACCTTGGGTGAATTCTGCCCTTAGAAGCTCATTCAGAGGCTGAGGCCCGAGGAAGTGTTAGAGACTCACGTTGCGGGGACGGATACAGACTCTCTCATGAACCATGTTCATGCCTGGGACAATCACACTCATCTTCCGAGGTCCCTTGAAGCCTAGGACATTTGTCTCCTGGGAAAACAAAAGAATTTAGCACTGGCTACCTCGAATTGCTTATCCATGGGGAAACTGAGCCAAGGAGGTAAAGAGGAACAAAATGTCTGCAACATCTATATTTGATAGTCTAGTAGTTACTCTAAATTTAGCACAGCCTGAACTACTCCCATTTACAGCCCAGCTTGCTTCAGTCAGTGGCGGCTCAGCACTTAGATCTGCTCACGTGAACTGGAGTCTTACTGCACTATCTCACACCCATTCCTAACCTATCCACGGTTTCCAGATAACACCAGAATCTAAGGTCATCAGACAGCCACTAATGCGACTCCTTGTTCCTGCGCCGGGCCGCCAAGGCTCTCCTCCCCACCATCTGTTCTCAGCACAGCACCCTGGTGGACAGCCCTAGTAACGGGTATGTTTTCTTCCCTGCTGAAACTCTTACTCTATCTCCAGGGCTTACTGATTCTGAATCTTACTGATTCGGCTCTGTCCTTAGTTTTCTTGCTATCTTAAGTCTCTTCTGCAATCACCCTTCCCTCCTCAGACATATACACAGCTGGTTTTCACTTCTGATCTTTACTCAAGAGTTACCTTGCCAAGACCCTCCCTGCTGTCCCTCCTAATGGTCCACACACACCTTGGTATTTCATATATCCATATCTCTAACTTGATTTTTAGCTCTAAGCATTGATCAAGAACGTACTTATTTCACTTACATCTGTCTTATGGCTTGTCTCTCAATAAGGATTTAAATGCCATAAGGGTTTGTTTCTATTTCCAATGTCCTAAGTCTTTCCAACAGTACCTGGCCTATAGATGGGCTCAGGCTGCTTCTCTAAATTTGGCCAGCAGGTGGCACTGTAGGATCATCTGAAATGGCTATGGAGTCCTAATAGTCTCTAAGTATCCCTGCCCAGATTCACAGGACACCCATCTTTCACTTTGGTAAATGAAGATACCAAGTTTGTAACAGAGCATACACTTATATTTATGTTCCAGTCCTGTCCTGGTTGGTATAATGTTAGCAAATGCCCCACCTCTAAGCTTCAGTTTCCAGACCCCAGAGGGAACAGCATCTCTGTTCTGAACTGATTCTGAAAGGGCCCCCATCCATGCAGTGCCTGGCACTGCAACTGTAGCACGGAGCTGTGAGTGAAGTCTGGAAAGGAACCCAGGCATCTACTTCCTCCTGCAGAAGAGCATCCTGAGTCAGGCTGCAGAGCCAGGGATGGTTCCCTGAGATTCCTAGGTAGTTAGCCTGCTGTGGTCAGCAATCTGAAGACAGGTAGGGTCTAGGTCCCTGTCCCATACAGGGTCACTCTATAGAGGACAGCCCTCTGAGACGTAGCCTTGACTATCCGACAAGATAAATGGGGTGGTCCCCACCCCAGTCAGGCACCATGGCCTGAGTTTCATGTCTGCCTTAAAACTAAGGACTCACATAGCATACAGCTGCCAGCTCCTGCCGCAAGGTACCGCTTTCCAGCGTAGAAGACGCTGCCTTCTGAGGGTTGATGCCATTGTCATAAACAGTGAACTTGGTGCCCATCAGGTTGGACCTGAAGAAAGGCACAATCAACAGGCTCGTATACCTCTCCCCATGCTGTGGCACAGCCTGTTCTCTTACAAGAAGCCTACAGAGCATTATGGGATGGACCGGGGCAGACCTGGGAACACAGTGGAGGTACCCCACAAGCAGTCAACTCTAAGTCAACTAAACTCAAGGGGCATCTCGTTTCAGTGAAGGAAACCCAAGGAGTCAGTGTTCATAGGTTTCTATGAACCATAGGAGGGGAGAGGGGGCACGGATTTTATTGGAAAGGAAGCAGGGTGGCATCTAGGAGGCCAGAGAGGGTTCTGCACCTCACAGAGAAAGGCTGTCTCTGTCCTTTCCGGGGCTATGTCCAGCTTTGGTCACTCATGTCTCCACTTATTCGTCCTCAATGAGACCTCACTTGAGGCCTCCCCACCTCACTTCTTCAGGGCTTCTTTGCAGCCCTGTCCCTTGGCTCTGACCAGAGAGCCAAAGCAACTTTTCCACAGTGCCTACATATCAGCAGCAGCATCCTGGTTTGACCTGTCACTCATGCATACATCCATGCTGGGCCTGTACTCAGTACCTTGGGACAGTCTAGTCCTGTCTGACTCAAGGCTGGACATAGACTGGCCTGTGGCTGGACTTGATGGAGAAGATATTCAGAGATTTCAGAAGGCTTTCTGGCCCCTCCCTCCCTCGCCTTCCTGGAAGAGCACTGGTACCGCAATTTCCCAATATAGCTGTCGCCTCCCCGAGACAAGTCTGTCGGGTCCACAGAGATGAGGTAATTGGAAGTTTTGCTCTTCTTTCTCTTCCTTCCCGCCAGGAGGAATACCTTAAAGAGTAAAGCATTTCACATTCCAGATCTAGCCTCTAGCCCATAAATATGGTGGTCACTCACACATCTGGGCTCACACACAAATGGTCACCTTGCTTCATCTCCCCCAACACAGCTATGTGTGCACACATGTACAAGGACTGACGAGCCCCTGAGTCCACACGAAATACTATTTCCCTGGAGAACTGAGAGGCCAGTGTCAGAACTGAGTTTCCCTCATATTCTAGCCTCCTGGCCTTCAAACTGAAAATACATGCCCAGAGGAACTCACCTTCTTGCCGTCTTCACGGTCTAAATGCAGAAAGTAGGTGGGGTACATGCCCCGGTCCATCCCCTTCTTGTCCCGAGTGATACGGCATTTGACAGTGACCCCCTGTGGGGCTGGCCTCAGAGCGAACTCCTCTAGATCCTGGACCTCAATCTCCACTGGTGGCTCTGGGGCTGCTGGGCTGGGGGCTGAGGCTGCCTCCTATGGAGAGGGAGAGTAAAAAATGAAATCAAAAGGCTCTCCACTTTAGACTGGTGGTCTAGGAGAAGAGTGTGCCTCCTGATTCAGTGAGGGGAAGGAAAGGGAGGTCAGGATGTCAAAATGTGGGTGTGGCTGCCGTGACCCAGAGTGAGCCTCTTCCTTTCCTCAGCAGTTGCTGGAGGTGGAGGCAGGGTTAAGGGCAGGCTCTCAGGAGGGCATCCTGCCCAAGTCCAGCTCTCCCTGCATCCTGGCCCTTTGCCCTTGCTGAAGAGACAGGGAGCGCAGTAGAGAAGCAGCAGAGCCCAGCTTTAGAGGCTTCATATAGACACCTCACCCAAGGGAAGCCAGCACCTCATAATGTTGACACACACACAAACTACCACCTCATGTTCTAGTCTAGCAACTTGACGTAGCATAGTCAAGGGGTGGAGAGGCTTGTGCTTGCCCAGACCAAACTCATCTGTGGCCATGTTTATGATGGTCTTGATGTGAGAGGGCCCGGCCCCCTGTGGGTGGCACCATCCTTGGGCAGGTGGGCTTGGGCTGTATAAAGCTAACTGAGCGTGAACCTGAAGTGTGTGCGCCAGCAAGCAGCGCTCCTCCAAAGGTTCTGCTTGAGTACCCTCGATGACGGATGTGACAGCATAAGCCGAATAAACCCTTTCCTCACCAAGATGCTTCCGGTCAGTGTTTCTACCACAGCAGGGAACAAACTTGAACACCACCCACAGGCAGGCCTGACCACTGACGGCAGCCTCCTACAGGGGATAAGGGCGCCTCCTCTTCACTCACCCTGAGGGACTTTCTGCTGGTGGCCGAGCTAGGGCGGGTGTTGCTGTTTAGCTGGGAGGAGCTAGAGCTGTTTTCATCCTCCTCCTCTTCCTCATCAAAGCTCATGCTGCTGGAGATGCCTACGGTGAGCAGAGACCATGGAGGGATGAGCAAGCAGACAGGTTTTCTAGTGAGAATTTAGGTGGTCACATGTCAATGTGCGTTCAGACGTATGACTCACCTACGCCCAGGCGCTCATACAGCCATCTGCATATACCCTCACATTGCTGTATGTCCTCCCACTCATCCAGACACATACAGGGACACACACATGAATTGGGGCTTGTCACGATTCTCTTTGGGGTGCATTCCCACCACCCGATTTTAGCTCAGTCCCTGCATTGCACCCCCGTTCAGTCTCAGCTACATCACCCCTATTGCTTGTGTAGCAAAGCCTAAGCCGAGCTGACCCTGCACAGGGTCCCTCCTCTTCTAAGGGCCACAGGTGGCAGAGGCCACAGACCCCGGCATGGACTCTGGCTTAGGTCCTCACTTGGTCTGTGGGTGGCACGGACTCTGCTTTCCCCAGCTTGCCTTAAGCCAGTGGGTGGCACGGACTCTGCTTTCCCCAGCTTGCCTTAAGCCAGGCTCAGTTCTCCCTGACCCAGAATGCTACTCTGGGTGGCCTTAAAAGTTCTTTCCTCGTGAAGGAGTCTTTCAGTAGGTTCCTCATAGTGTGTCTGTATCTGCCAGGCTGCACCCAGAATTCCCTGGAGTTAAGGCTCATGCCAGAGAAATTGGGTAGTAAGTTTCTAAGGAGGACCTGCCCAGACTCCCAGCAGCTCAGCAAACAAATGGACAACTTCTTATTGTCCAAACAAAAGGGGAAAAATTCTGCACACGAACTGGGGCTTCATGGGAGCTACAGACAGGGTTAGGCTGCTGGCTGGCTACCCCAGTTCGTACTTCTTTTTCTTAACTCGGCCTTATCAGGAGCCCTGGCCCGAAACTTCTCATCTGACTCCAATAATGCCCCTATATGACATCCAGGGACAGACTGGACCAAACATAAGAAGGCTATTTTCTTGGAGTAGAGTGTAGCTAAGAACCTGGGACTGAGCTTTGGTCCCAGCTGGGCCCCCATGGGGCTCACCCTTCCTCTGCATCGTGGCACGGAGGTCCTGCCCGCTGGGCCGTGTGCCCCCACCGGCTGCTGTCTCCCCTGCATCCTTGGCGTGGTCTGACTGTCCCACAGTCAGGATCTGCACTGGGCCTTGGGCCTCAGACTTGTCTTCTGCCAGAGTTGTTGGCCCGCTGGTGCCTGCAGGCCAGATACTCCTGAGTTACATCCAGAGGGAGCAGAAAGCCTGGATTCTCAGGCATCCAGAAGGGAGGGGGACGGAAGACAGGGCCCTCTGCAAAACCTTATTTGCAAAATTGGCTTAACAAAACCAAACTAACAACTGTTGTCAGCCTGTTAATACTTGGAAAGTTGTAAAGGGGCATGGGCTTCATTTCTTCTCTTGTTTTCCCCAAGATACCTGCCCAGGGTTGGTTCAAAATACTCCACATCCTTAAGACAGACAATTACCATCTACAAAACCAACTGCACAGTGGAAAGAACAAGACAGGAAACAAAGATCAATCCAAAGCACAGTTGTGGGCAGTAGTGCTTCCTGGACACAGACATCTACAAGCTACACATGCTGGTGTCCTCTCCTTGTACACTCCACACATACAATACACTCGCATACGTCATCAAAATAGGGCCCTCCTCAAACACCACGGCTGGCCTAGTCACCTTCCCAAGCACAGGGCCTCCCATCCCACGTGCCCTGTCATCTGCTTGCAGAGCCGCCTTCTTTACATTCCCTGCCCGAGGGGCTGCAGCTGGAGTTACAGAAAAAGACCTGGCCCACAGGGAGCAGCTTCTCTGCCTGGCTGAGCTTTCTCAGTGCTATAGTCAGCTCTAACAACCCAAGGATCCTGACACTCCACTGTTCAACTACGACGCAATGGCTGGATATTAATGGCCTTGAACAAGGACTGAAGAAACAGTAGCCAGGAACACAGGACTCGGGGAAGCGGCCACCATTATGTCATTGATCTCTAGGAATCTGTTAGACTGAGGGGCAGAGGGAATGCACCAGTATGTGGGTCAGAGAGTTCTGGGGATAGGGCAGGAAGTTGGGAGAAATCCACATGAGAAGGCAGAGCTGACAACTGCTGTGGGAGCAGAGAGCTTCCACTGAAGGGAGCATCCTGGCTTGGGATTGGATGAGGGAGCTCGGGCTGAGGTAAGCTGGGAGGAAAGGGGTGGTCCTGAGCCACAGCTAAGCGGTACTTCACTTCTGGCAGTCTGACAAAGCCTTCCACACCGGCAAACTAGCCAAGGTACTCAGGAGCTAGACAAAGCCTACTGATGGGCACCCTGGGCACACCTGAGCTCCTGTTCGCTGAGCATGCTCATCCTGCACCACCTGAAGTCTGGAGGATAAGCTCTGCCCCCACAGAAGCCAGGCCTCTAGGAGGTCTAAGGAGAAATCAGGCTAACCTTTATGCTTTCCCTTCTTCTCCTTCCTAGGGGCCCCACCCTGGCCCCCCGATGCAGCTGCTGCCTTAGTTTTCTTGGCTGAGGCTGGTGCTGGTGGACGGGTGGCTCCCAGTTGCACACTGGCAAGCGAGTCGGCCTCTTGAACTGCTCAGGAGAGAACCCAAGACAAAAATGGGCATTGGGTGAGATTAGCACTGCCACTTGACCACAGGTCCCACCCAGCCCCGGTGCAGCTTTTCACCTGCATCATCAACCCACTCATCTCAACCAGCCACGGGTCAAGGGCAGGACCTCAGCCTCTACAGTGTCGTCGGCAGCTAGGAACCAAAGTTCTGCGCCTGGGCAGGTGCAGGGGGAGTGTCATGAGAATGTGCCATGGAGGATGGGAAGGACACAAAGGCTGTGTCTTCTGAGAGAGACCGCAGACAGGACAGATACTCCTCCATGGGCCTGCAGAGCCTGTGGGATCCAGTGTAAGGGAGGAGGGGCTGTATGAAACAAAGAGCTAGGCACATCAACAGGGAACTACCGGGAAAGGCACAGCCAGTGTCCTACACGATGAACAGTTTCTGAATGCTCAGAAGATGACCACTAACAGCCTCCAGCCTTCTCAGGCTCCCCGCTCCTTCCTCAGCCTCACCACACACTATGCCACCCAGCATGCATCAAGCTCCACCAGGCAGCTTTAGTGCCGTGCACGAACCACGCTCTTTTTATGTTAGCGTGTCATTGCCTGACTGTCCTTTCCATCTGAGTAATTCCTACTTCTGATTTCCTGGGAGCTCTAGAGAAGTTGTCCCCCACTGCCCAGTGAGAGCCAGTGCCTTGCCACCTCCTCGCACAGCCTGGCCTCTTCCCACAAGGCACACTGCAACCACCTGTTGAACTCTCCCACCTAGACCAGAAGCTCCATGGCCAGAGACCACACCTGTCTGCTCACTACGTACCCACAGCCACTAGTCCGCATCCCTTCACTGAATACTTAGGAGATTCATGGGCATGTACCATGAATGAGCTTGGCCACAGATCAAACACTGGGAGTGTCAGTTCCGGTATCACTCCCTTAGCCACCTCTGGCAGTGAGTGCCTGCATTAACACCAACAGCCAGCAGGCGGCAGGACATGAGGTAGTTAAAGCTAGAGATGTAGTGAGCAGAAGCATGGGTCTTGTTCATAGAGCAGGTGTGCAGCAGCCTCTCTCGGCTTTGTCCATCACTCAAAGCTGTACAAAGACAGTGGGCCCCAGAGAAACAGCAGGAACTTCACACATGTCCAGTGTATCCTATGGGGAAGGCCCCTAAAGGCCTCACCTATTCTGATCTGAGTGGGGAACAGCAAGGACCTGAATTTGGGACCACTAATCTGTGGTTTCTTCCATTTTCTAAGTGCTAAGGCTCACTCCCCCTTTTCATAAGTGAAGCAAAAAGTATGAGAGAGGATAAGCAACTTGCCACATCCACGAGCAAGTCTTGCCATGGTAAAAGGCAGTGGCAAAGCAAGCCAGGTTGCACAGGACCAAAGCCAGTGGCTATCTTCCCTGAATGAAATCATAACATATCAAACTATGTACTTAATGCGATCCTCAGCCCTGACAAATGCCCAGACACAGCTTTCATTATCAGGAATAAAGTGTGTTTCCTCAGAAGATATGTGTGCGCATGTGCCAGCCACTACCTATGCAATAGGTGAATGACTCCTAATTCCTTCCCTTTAAAGCATCACAATGCTGTTGGGGTGAACTAACAGCTGAGCTAGCAGAACGGGGGACAAGGTCTCTGGTCAGAGGAAGAAAGTCCTCCCTGAACTGAAAACAATACCTGCAGTTGAATAGGACTGGAGGCTCCAGTCAGAAAGGAACCCCAGAAGAAAGCACTTCCTAACCTACCCACAAAAGCCAGGTAGGCACCCATGGCCTAACTCCCAATTACATCTGTGTAGGAAACAGCCACCTGCATGGCTGGCACCTCCCAGCAGAGGGCAGTAAAGACTGAGTTTAAAGACTGAGTTCATCTAGCTCCTGTCCCCTGCCTTCTCTCTCACAAACCCTGTGGCACTGAACCCTGGAGAAAGCTGGAGAAAGTCCTGGATACCCAGATGGGCAGGACGGGCTCTGAGATAATTTCCAGACTGGGCTCTGCTGAATGCTAGGTGTAAGGAAGGCAGCCCTGAGGGATGCAGGCCTCAGCCAGGAGCAGCGACCTACAGGTCAGAAGCCAGGCACACTGAGGAGGCAAGACCTCAGTGAGGAGGGGGCAAATGACAGGGAGCACCTAGCCTGAGTAAGACAGGAAGCTGGGAGAGGGATTCCTCACAGGAGAGAATGCTGGTGGGCATAGGAGCTCAGGGACAGATCAGAAACTTGGACCTTGGAACTCCCCGATTCATCAAGCCTTTTGGCCTCAGAACCCGAAACAGGAGGTGACCATCTGAACATAAACAGGAGCCCAAGGCTAAGGATATCTCTCTGCCTTTTTCACTCAGCTGCCCAGCTGAGCCAGACACAACATACAGCCTAGACAAACCCTACAGGGTGAGTCCTGCGGTTCCCCCAAGTCCCCTGTACCACTGATCTCCAGGGTGTGGTACTGCAGTACAGGGGATTCCCTAGACTAGCTATCCCCGGGGCGGAGGCACGGTATACCTTGGTAGCTGGTGCTGCCACTGCTGCTGAGGTAGGACTCCACCAGGGGCGCTTGCTCCTCTGACTGCCGGGCCCGCCGGCTCCGGGGTCGTCCATCTGCATTGGCCTGCACCATCAGGGGCTCCTGGCGCTTCTTCTTCTGCTTCTGCTCCAACAGGGCCCGCTACAGAGGCACAGGGCAGGCGCAGAGGTGGACTGGCCCTCCACCTCCTCCAGGGGGAAGGGGTTCCCACAGTGGTGCCGAAAGGAGCACCCTGATCTCTGGGCTAGGTTCCAGAAGTTGGACTGGGGTCTCTAGCCTTCTCGGGGTAAGGACTCATGCTGTTGGCATCTGGTGACTGCCAGCTAGGCAGAAGTAAGGACTAGGGTAGGGTTCACATAATATTACAGAGCTGATACAAGAGGGAGTTTGCTTCTCTAACCATCTGACAGGGTCATCGAAAGAAGAGGGACTCATTGCTGCTGGACCCTTGCTGAGATTCTGCTGGCCCACCAGCCCCAACCTTACCTGCCGGTCAAGCTTCTGCTGCCTCAGGTTGCTGCCCTCATCATCTAGGACACTGCAGAGGGAGAGAAAGGTATTCAGGGCCGCCCAGTGAGGTTCCAGGAGGTGGTCCAGTCCCCACCCCCCATCCTCTAACCTCCTTTCATGGTTCCTGCTGAGTCCCTGAGGTGGAGGGAGAAAGAAGGGAGGCTGCTGTCTAGGAGCTAATTCAAGACCAGAAGGGAGGGGGTGTCATGCGGTAGTAGAGCACTTGCCTAAGGCCCTGTATCTGACCCCCAGCACAAACAAAAGAACGCCTTCAAAACTGGGTGTGGTGGATCATGCCTGTAATCCCAGCACTAGGGAGACAGGAGCTGGAGACTCAAGGACAGCCTGGAGACCCAATCTTAAAAACTAGAAAACAAAGCGTCGAGCCATATTTCTGCCATGTTGGTAGTGTATCCTCCTTCATTGCTTTGAGGACTTCCGAGCTAGCCTGGCCCTGGTAAGAACAGGATGAAGACCCTTCAGATACCTAAGCAGAGCCAAACCTGACAGAAAACCAGAGGTACTCAAGTAAGGGCATCAGTCATTAGCCAATCCCAAGAATGCTGGCCTCATGCCAGGACTGCTTCTGCAGTTCCTTACCATCTTCTCATCTGCTTCTTTCCATCCTTTCTGGAAAAAGCTGGGTCCCCTGGGACAGACCAACGCCCTATCCAAAGTTCCTGGCTCCCAGGCAGGAATAGGGGATGTATTGACACAGCCCTGCTCCCCTAAAGAGGGCAGTGTCCTCATTTGGGAGAGGCTAAAATCCCAGCCAGTTTCAACAGGACAAGGCCAGGGCTAGGTAAGAATAACTGCAGGCATAGCCCAGAAAATGGCTTTTAGCCCTTCCCAGGCCATGGACACAGGACCAGGTGGTGCCAAGGGCATCAGACCCATGAGTCCCACTGGTGAGTCTTAGGTCAGATAGTTTCTTCTTACACAGACTGCTCCTGCCCTCTAGGAAGGCAGAGTAGGAAGAGAGAACTGTTGTGGAATGGTGTTTGTGTACACTGTGAAGATATGTTGTTCTCACTGGTTTAATAAAGAGATAAATGGCCAATAGCTAGGCAGGAAGAGGTTAGGCAGGACTTGCAGACAGGGAGAGAGCCCTGGTTTAAAGAAGGGTGGAGTCAATATGGGTTAATTTAAGTTGTAAGAGCTAGTTAGTAACAAGCCTAAGCTATCGGCTGAGCATTTATAATGAATAATAAGTCTCTGTGTGGTTATTTGGAGCTGGCTGGCTCCCAGAAAATTCCACCTAGAGAGAATTAGTAATTTAAACCACTTAGCTTTCTTGCTAGATCAAGACACCTCAGGCCCAAATTCTATGAAAGGCCAACTCAGGATGCTGCCAGGGGATGAAGTGGAACCCAAGGCCGGGAATTCTGGAAGCTCCAGGCTTCTTCTCCCAGTTATGCTAGAGACTAGCTAAACCAGACCTGTGGGTAGGGACATGCTCAAGTAGGCCCGAGTACATTGGGTTTGTGGGGGACTGTAAGAAAGTGTATGAGTGGATCTCATGTGTATGCAGGCATCTGTACTATGAGGTAGAATTGCTTGTGGGAAGGTGAGCATAGTGTGTATGGACAGGAAAAGACAAGGTCAAAAATCACTCCAAAAATGAGGTGTGGTCATGCTTCTCTTCTGACAGCTCAACTACATGTCCCTTAAAGTACTTGTAGAGCTAGCCACCCATCACCTCTCCCCTCCCTGGCCACCTATGGATACCATGCACCATTTAACTGATAGCAGGCCTTCTTCTGGTACCCCTGGATTGATCTGCACATTGGAGGAGCCCCAACTATATGTAGGGCTGTGCTCAAAATGACCTCATTTACCAAACCCTTGGCTGCTGGAACACAGGAGAAAACACAGCTCAAAGACAAGTCTCTAAGTGTAAGTCTTCCCATGACAGCCCACCTGTCCAAGAACACCTGCATCTGGGGCTCCCAGACACAAAACCAGGACTCAAGGCTTCAACAACCGGCCTAAAACCTGAGTTGAACTGGTGAACATCTTGCCAGGAAAAGCACACTGACCTTGTGGGGCACCTCCAGAGACCGAGGTTTCTTGGCTCTCTAGAGAGATGTCAGGCCATCAAGACACCAAGGGCCTCGAAAGGCTTTACTACTCACAGCAGTGGCACACACAAGGGCAGAGCGTTCCCCGCAGCTCATGTCCAAGCCTCTGGCCCACCAAGGTCTACAGCAGTGCAACTTACTGCTTCTAGAATATGGGTGAATGCAGTAAGGGCTCTCTCCAGTGACACCTGCTGGCAAGAGCAGAAAGGTCTGATATCCAGACATGCTCTGGTTGGGCCCAATGGCCTCTGATCCTGGCATTTCTGTGCTAGTGGCCTGGTCTCAGAAGTCCCTGTGTGATCTCCATAGGTCAGTATTGGCTTTCTCTGTGCCAGTGGGCGAGGCTATTTACCTCTTACTGGGACGTCACACTCTTTCAGAGGACAGTGCTGGGGACAGAGGCAGTGACCTGGGTCATCCCAGGGACTGGTCTTGGCTAAGCAGAACAAAGACTATGTCCTCAGTGCCAGTGAAATTTCTAGGGACATCTAGAAAAGATAAGGTGAGCATCATCAGAGTCATCTGCAGAGAGGCTCCAAGGCGGTGTGGCAACAAAAGATGTTTCAGGAGGTGGTGACCTCACCACCCCGTGCCACACAGGGAGGTGCTTTCCTACCACAGGAACTGTCACACTGCTCTGGACCCTCCATGCAGTTGTATCTGGGGTTGAATGCTATTTTCCATGAACACAGTACTTCCTCTCCCACCATCCCCACATTTCCTGTTTGGGAAGATGGACAAAGAGCCACAGGTTGTAGCACCGTTCATTACCAGATAAGATACAGGTAGTGATAAACCAGCCGGCCTCCATCTTGGGCTTGTAGGTTGTCTTATAATAAAGACAGACTAGGTTCATTCCTATTTATAATTAAATCTGTTTCTCAAGGATTGGGCTATGCCCCACCTGTAACCTTAACTACAAATGGTTCTGTGCTGCCTGTTCCAGGAAATGGCAACCATGCCTTTGTTTCGGGAGGTTGTTACGACCAACTTGTTATGCTGGTGTTCTGCTTCGGTGGCCCTCCCCCCACTTAGTTGCCTGACAAATACTCCCATTTGGAAACACCCTACTCCTAAGGGACAAAAACTTTATCTTTTCCACATCCAATGCTGATCTCTTGAGCCCCACCTTAGGGAGAGACAGTAGATGAATATGAATAAAGCCTGCTTTAATTAATTTGGCCATGATTTGGGTCGGTGGTCTTTCTCCTCAAATCTGTGGGATTAACAGTAGAAGGAGCTTAACTGTGGCTTTCAGAGAAGTATGGACCAAGGACACAGTCTCAGAGATTCTAGAAGTCAAAGACCTATCAGCAGAGTCCAGAGAGCCACCCACCCACTCACTCAGCATCAGGTATGTTCAAAGGGAAGGGTACATGCAGCATAACGGGTGCTGTTAGAAATGAACCCCCTCTAGGCCCAGCAAGCTGAACGCAGGAGGCCCTGTAATACCCGCCCACCCGCGTAACACAGAGAAAGCAGGGTTTCTAGGAGAGCTGCAAGGGTACTGGGAGGTGACAATGGGGCAGTGGCAAGCATGTACTGGGAGGTGACAATGGGGCAGTGGCAAGCATGTACTGGGAGGTGACAATGGGGCAGTGACAAGCATGTACTGGGGGTAAGGACAATGCATCTGGGCCCCGGGGAATAACAAAAGAATCCCCAGCACAGCAGCTTGTGCTGAGGAACAGCGACAATAATGATGGCTGTCTCGAGGAGGAGCAGAACCAAAGCTCCCTCCCTGCCCCCACCCGGCTAGCCCTGCCTCTTGGGCTCCTCTTACAGCATCATTCCTCGGGTGTCTGTCCTTCTTACAACACCTCCCAGGGCCTGCCTCTGACGGGCACCGTTCTAGGCTGCACTGAATGATAACCATGCAAGGAGACATTAATGGCTTTTTAATGACTTGGGTTCCAAATACGGAATCACTGCCAAGCCCAGGCTGCCAGCTGCAGCCCCGCCAGGAGGCTCAGACAGAGACAGGGCACTGATGGATGGGTCTTCCAGCTAACCCTGGCGGCTCCTTCATTACGGTCACCTCCTACTGGAAGCCATACCTAGAAGGCCAGGGAATGTTCTAGTCACTGGCTCCAGTCTGCAGTATCCCCCAATTTGGCTGCTCTATCCAGGGTTAAAAGGGTGGCAACTTCAACTCCCATGGAGACAAGCTATCTATAGCCACTCACTCCCCTGGAGGGACCAGACAGGTTTCTAGGGACTTGTGCTGTGGGCTGGAAAAGTACAATATGGCCAGTATTATCAGGAAACCTGTTTCCATCCTTCTCTTCCTCCATTTCACTTTGTAAACTCTAATTCACCATCAACACTAGAGGCCCAGGCCAGGACAACACAGAGACAGACTCAGCCATCTGGATGCTCCATCCAAGCCCATTTTGCAGCCTGCCCCTTTTTTCCTACCTCATTCCTTCCCTCAGCCATAGCAGAAGCTGTTCTGAACCTAAAAATCAGAGCAATAGGGCTATAAGGACAGGCCAGCCAGAATGTCTGGCTGCACCCCCTGTGCCAAGCACCAAAATGAGGGAAGTCTATAGCCATGGCTCCCACTGCCTAGCAGCTGCTTGGCACACAGTTGGAAATGGGGGTAGGAGCTCTCTGAGGATGTGCCATCACCTTCCGGCCAGGGGTTCCCCAAAACACTAGGTGAATTAAAACTGGGAGCATTGGCTTTGGCTTAGTAACTCAGAACTACTGGGGAACACGCTCCAGAATCAATTTTGTTGTTTTAAGCAAGTACCACGGGGTTCTCTAATAATTGGCCATGCAATGATTCTTGTGACCACAGCCAGTGATCTTCAAAGAGTAAGAAACTGGAGTTTCCAGAAGGAATTGCCTGCGGTTGTCAAAACCAGGCACCTGAGGCTAAACCTGGCAGTAGAACTGAAGGGGTGTGTGAGGGGGGAGGGGGGAAGGTGTCTAACAATAGCCGAAAGGACAGGAAAACCAGAGTCTAGCTTAGACTCAACCCAAAGAAGAGCTTTCCAGTCACAGCTGGCTGGTGGAAGATGTCTGACAGAAACGCAACATAATGGAACAAGAAAACAGTGAGAGGGGTCTATGTGGACCCTTGCAGCCTGACATTCTCTGGGGCCTGGAGCTGTACCTTGCAGGGGTTTTGGAAGGGTCTATGTGGACCCTTGCAGCCTGATATCCTCTGGGGCCTAGAGCTGTACCTTGCTGGGGTTCTGGAAGGGTCTTTGTGGACCCTTGCAGCCTAATAGCCTCTGGGGCCTGGAGCTGCACCTTGCAGGGGTTCTGAAGGGTCTATGTGGACCCTTGCAGCCTGACATTCTCTGGGACCTGGAGCTGCACCTTGCAGGGGTTCTGGAAGGGTCTATGTGAACCCTTGTAGCCTGATATCCTCTGGAGCCTGGAGCTGCACCTTGCAGGGGTTCTGGAAGCTTTGCTGTGATGAGAGAGCACTTAGTTGTGCTGAGAACCCAGGAATGGGACCAGGAAGTTACAGAAGCTCTAAATGTTGTCTGAAGTGTGACATCCATTTGGCTTAGAGAGGTAGCATTTTCTCTATGCTGGGTAGTGATGAAGGCTCAGCCAGATGTCACATGAGGCCCTTGCTCTCAAAGAGTTCATGCTTTGGTGAAGGAAGCCCTGAGCACTGCAGGCAAGAACACTGAAGATGTGTCTGAATGGATGGCTCAGCAGGTAGGAAAATGTCTGCTCTTGCAGAAGACCTGAGTTCAGTTCCCAGCACCGATGTGGCAGTTTACAACTCCCTGTAACTCCAGCTCCTTGGGATGTGATGCCTCTACTGGCTTCCACCAGCTCCTGAATGCCCATGGTGCACATAAACTCTACAGGCACATACACACACTCACATAAAAATAAACAAATACAAAAGCCCTGAAGACCATATGCTGGAAGCCGCAGTCCTTCCTCGGAGTTCTAGCCACCTACAACTTACAAAAGGCTGCAGAGCCACACACTACAGGCATCGAATACTCTTCAGAAATACTGGTAAAGAGAAATGGGCAGAACTGGAAAGGACTAGTAATGGGAAACAAAAGGCAAAACACGATTCTAGCTCTTTATAAACGAAAAAGCTCCCTTCTAAGTCAGAATGTGAGCTTAATCCATGATCATTATTAGACACTGAACCAAAATTACCCCTAAGAAGATTAGCACCAACTATCACTGCTTTGAAGAAAATGAGCCGAGCTCAGGGAATGCAGGATGCAATCATCAGAGGAAGAGAGAACCCTATCAGAAGAGCTAACTAGTCAGTCTCTCTCGGTCTCTCTCCCCCATATTGCCACAATCCAGTCCGACATGCTGCGACATTAGGGAAACCTCACGCTAGTCAGAACACGTGTGCACACGCTGCCCCCTGCCCAGCTGCCAAGAAATGCCTTGTCTTCTGTCCCAGTTTTCTGCCACCAGACAGACCTGTGTGAGGCTTTGCCTGCCATCAGCAGCCTAGTAATGAATCTCCTCTCAATATGGGTCTCCCCTACTGGGAAGTCCACTCAAGTCCAGTGCTTTTCCAGACTCTGTACATGCCCAGAAAGATTGGACAGGGCAGGGGACTAGCCTTCTGGTGACAGCCCACCCCCAGCTGAATACCCACCCTCCCTACGCTACAGAACAAGAAGGCAGGTGACAGGAAGGGAGAAAAGAAGCAGGGTGGACCGCCAGGCAGGGCTAGGATTCCAAGGTGGCAAGCTGTGCTTTCAGCTGAGTGTGGGGGGGAGAATGGGGGGTGGTTAGGCTTAGGCTGGGTTGAATGTCAATCACCCATTTCCAGATACCAATGCCCTGGGCACTTACTTGCGACAGATTTCTCAGAGACAATCTACCTCTCAGAGGTCTCTTTTCTCGGGAGCAGGCTGAATCCTCTCTAACTTGAGGTAGATTTTTTTCTCTACAAGCTTTGCAAGTTGCTTTAGTCCTTGGTTTCCTGGCAGAATCAACCCTGAACCACGGCCAGCCTAGCCTTTCGATTGTCAATACCTAAGCATGGCATTATCCCACAGTGTAGCCTGTGGTTGGCCACCACCCTGTGGCTGGACCCCCTTGAAGGTGCTTCCACAGCACTGTGTCTATTCTGCCCACAGGCACCACCTCTGCTGGTAGACAAATGGTCACTGATACTCTATAGGGTTGCACCAACTTCAAAGAGGTCCTTAGTGCACATGAGCCAAGAAAAGAGCAGATGGTCCCAGCATTATCTGCATCCCCAGCCTGGATATATGTCAAAGGCAGATAGTCTTTTGAGTTAGTATAACCCAGTCCCCAGTTCCCAATTAGTATTCTCCCTTATCCATGTGAGACTGAGGTATATGGGCTCACATGTCTGCAGGAGATCTTGAGTATGACTCTCTGTGCACATGTATCTGTGTGTGTGTTCCTGTGAAGACAGAAAATAACTCAAGAAGCTCCCACAGAAGCTGAGCTCAGAGGCAGTCACCATTTTCAAAAAAAAATCCCTCAATTCCCAGGCCTATGACAGGTGCTTGTTGGTAGAAAGGCCTGCTTTTAACAAGCTTCAGGCAGTTCTAGCTGGTTTCTATTTGGGGTTCTATCTGGACAGACTCCTGGAAGGGCTCTGTCAGAACCACTGTCAGGGACTGGGCTCAGCATCCTTGCCTAGGGGACGTGGGTCCTGAGAGTCTGATTCTGCAACTCACTGAATGAGCACCTGGGTCAGAAAAAAAAAGTGGGTCTTGGCAGTCCAGAAGCCTCTTTACACACATGCCTCTCCAGGAGGCTTAAAGAGGCCGGTAGCCCATGGCAACTAGAGAGCCAATGAGTGGCCACGGATGTGGCGCTGCTATGGCAATGAGCTCTTTTCCCTGGTAATAGAATTGAGTAGAGTGGATGGAGAAAGGCCTGCACCTGTGTGAGCTGGAGACCACCCCTCCCCCACCTCCCCCACAAAACCTTGGGCCTGACTTAGGTCTGACCAACCAAGTATTCAGGAACAGAAGGTGGGTCAGGGCTCTTGAGTGCACGTGAGCGTGTGAGGGCAATTTTCTGTATTATGTCCCTTTAACAAGCAGGTTACTACTACTGAATCTCTGAAAGGTACTGAATATTACTTGTGAATAGGTAGTATGCCATAGTCCTGTACGGATGTGAATATGCACAGATTGGTAAGTGTGCACCCGTGTGACCCAAGAATTAAGGTCTACAGAGAAATATGGGTACATGTATATGTAAGCTGCCTTGTGGTCTGGATTCTAACTGTCTCACAAAGCTGCATGAGCATCTTTGGCCCAGCGCGCAGATGCCTTGTGTGTGCAAGCGTGAAGATGCAGGGGTGTGTGCGCACAAGCTATCCAAGCGCATGTCCTGGGTGCTGGGCCTAGGAGGCAGCTCACAGCAGTTCCTTTCTCCATATGCCACCAAACTCAACAAGGCCAGAGATCCTTTCAGAACCCCGAGGAAGGTGGAGCAGGGCAGGAGGCTTCAAGAACCTCAAAGTTGGGATGAAAAACCTCGGCATCTCCAACCTGTGCCCTCGGTGTTGGAAAGGATGCGGAGGGCGTCAGTGTCCTGCCTCTAGGCCAGGTGGCCCGACCGACAATGCATCCCGATTCGGGGGGGGGAAGGTGTGTGCCCTGGTAGCGAGCTCCCATCCTCCCCCAACCCTCAGCGTTGTAGTGGGGGTTCCGGAGGAACGCACGCGCCCCGGGGCGGGGGAAGCCGGCCCTCGTACCTGTAGGGAATCCAGTCGGAATGCGGCTTGGAAGTCATGTCTCC
>LOJH01008676.1:0-19383 GCA_001685095.1 Ellobius talpinus
TAAGCCACCACCTCGTGGTGCTACACACATTAATAAAAATGGATTAATCAAGATTAGAAAGTTAGCCAAGAAAAGGCTAGATATAATGGGTCAGACAATGCTTAAATGAATACAATTTATATGTTATTATTTCAGGATATAAGCTAGCCCTGCAGGAGCTGGGCGGGACGAAAAGCAAACCCATGCTCCCCATATCACTACAGTGACTTCTGGGTCACCTGGAGAGAGGGAAGGGCGAGGAATGCGAAGGTCTGCCCGCCTACAGAGAGCTCAGAACCTGGGACAGTGCCCAGTGTGTCATCCACAACTCTGTGACATCACCCTTGCAGCACACGTTCTTCTTACAGTGTGCCTACGGTTCCAGTAGGACACAAAGAGGGTCTCTGTCTCTTTTCCCTGGACTTTCACAGCAGTCGATGATAAAAGTGGCATGTCAAGGGTAGGCCATAAAGGCTAATGTGGCTTCTATGCTGGTCCCTTGAACACTTAGGATGTTCAGTTGCCATAGAAACATTGAGACTGGCCTGAGATCATCATGCTCTGAGAGAGCCCAGGCTAACCCTGATGGACACTGAGGCCCCGAGGTTCCTGGAGGAGAAAGATATTCAGCTTAACCTCTGTTGTTTTATATTTATTTAGCCTATTCTGCTGGAAAGAATGAAGAAGTCCCTAAGCCTCAGTTTTCTTCCTGACCCATTCATTCCTGACCCACAGAAACACAGCAAAATAGTCAAGTCATTCTTGTTCTCTTAAGTAACTAAATTTGGGGTGACTTGATATATTGGGATGGATAACTAGGATAGATGGCCCTTCAGAATCATCCTGAATTGAGCCCAAAGACTGAAGTTTAGTAGGCTACTTCTACCCATCATTGAATAACAACTGACCCAAAGGCCAGGAGTGACATTAAGCAAGAGGGCTCTCTTCAAACAAGGCAGTTTCCCAAAAGGGTTGACAGCTCACGGCTGACTGAACTTAACGTAAGGAGCGAATAATTTCCTGGCCTTGCAGAAGCCTTTAGGCAGACCACAGCATCTACTTCAGTTTCAGGCCCCCCAGGCAGGTAGAGCATTTCATCTCTGTTCTCTCACCCTTTCTAGATCCCATCTCACTCAGCACCTCTTCTTGTCTATGGAATGATAAGGTTTGTGCACCCCCAAAAGTCTATGTGTTGGAAATTTAACCCTTAACCTCATATATTTCTAGTATTTAAATATGGTATCTTGGAAGGTAATTAGTATTCAGTGGGGTTATGAGATACTGTAGCTGCCACTCAAACCATGTCTGATGGCGCAGTGCAGACATCTGTGTCTGTTCTAGGCATCTCTATTATTTTAAGACTCCATTATCCATGAGCCTAGTTCTATAATTTGTTATGTTATATCTATTTGTTCATACTGTCATAGAACAATAATCATTTTATTATAGCTAAAGATATTGTGAGTTAAAAACTCAGGCAGGGTTCCTCTAGGCAACTCTATACAAGTGGTATCAATAGGATCATTCAGATTCATTCAGCAGACTACTGAACACACCAGAGAATCCATGACGGTACTATCTGAATGATATTCTTTCTCCCCGCAACTCACCATAATGTGTTATCCCACCAACAATTTAGTTGAACTTCTTGCACTACTAATCAAGGCTCTAAGAGGCCCAGAACAATTGTGCAAGGTTTCTTAAAATCTAGAGTTTTGACATCTCAGAACTTCCTTTGCCCTATGCATAAAATGTTAAAAAGTCACCAAGTCCTGTCCAAATTCAAAAGGAGAACAAGACACCAGCTCATAAATAGCAGAGCAATCTTCAGCTATCACAAATGACATCTCACTGTCAATCCTAGATTAGCAAAGAGTGTCCTTTGGGGTTGTTACTCTATCTATTGGTCTCGCGATTTTCTGGTGTTGATTGAGCTATTCCAGACTCTTCGCAGAGGCAAGAAGACAGGTTATGTGTGTATCTACATCTTTGCTAAATGCAATGTCTCCACAAAGTAAAAATCAAACAAGTTTGTTGTCCATTAAAGCGAAGAGATGAAGGGGAAACTTAATTGTTCTTCTCCTGCAGAGCACTTTCTATAGGTGCAGTATCATCAGGCCTCTTTGCACCGATAGATTTGAAGCTAGAGGAGCCAACATGAATGTTCATACACTCACCACTGCTGCTGTTGTATGAAAGAACCTAATAGAGATACTTTATTGTATCTTTACTTATACTTTATTAGGTTATTTCATAGAAGAAAAAAAAAAGGAACTTTAGCACCCTTCTCCTCCACACCAGCCAAAAAGAGAAAGAACCTTTGCTAAATAACACATTTACATTTTAATATTTCTATTATTTTTGAGATTATAATTACTTCATTTTTCTTTCCTCCCCCTTCAAGCCCTCCTGTATAACCTCTCTACTCTCTTTAAAATTCATGGCTTCTTTGTTCACTAATTGCTATTGTATGCATATATGTATGTGCATGTACATATAGATTCCTAAATATGACCTGCTCAGGCTACGTTATGTTGCTCATATGTATGTTTGGGGGGCAATAACCATTGTTATTGAACAAGCAATTGGTGAGCTCTTCCTTTGGGAAGACCATTTCTCCACTCTCAGCATTCCTTAGTGCCTGTGGTTCTTTGTGTAGGGCTGAGGCTCATGGCTCTCCCTGCACACTGTGGCGTGTCTATTGCTGTTGCCCTTACTCAGCTCACCTTTCGGCAGTCATGTTGGTGAGACTTTTTTTAGTGTACCCTCTGACGTTAGCAGGAGACACAATCTCACAGCAAACTTCCTGATCTTGGAATCTTTCTTTCCCCCTCTTCATCAGTGTTCCCAGTGTTCCCTGAGCCTTAGGTGTGGGAGTGTTTTCTAGCTATATCCACTGAGAGTGGGCTCTGTAACTGCAGTCTGATTAGTGTATTTTCTAGGATGGTCTCATTCTCTTGCACAAGAGAAGCTTTCGTGGTGAGGGGTAAAGACTACACTTCTCTGTAGAGATAAGGGTAATGTTTAGAGTGTAGTTACGGGTTATGCTGGCTTAGTAAAGTGGTCGTTCTATGTTCTCATCCAAGATCCATGACTTCCTTAGCCTTAGGTAGTTGGCTAGTTTTCCAACACCAGCATATTTTCCCACTTCTTGGGTGGATCTTAAGTCAAATTAGAGAGCAGTTGAGTACTGCTAAGGTATGTGTGCCCTTACTGCCACCCTCGGATTGCAGTACACCAATAACTGTGGGGGTCATGGGAATCAGTTCTGGGCAGGACTGCTGGCTGCTCCCTTCCTTTGCAAGCCCGCATGGTGCCTTCTCATATCATGAAGCTAGTCTTAAGAGAGGAGGCCTTCAGGTCAAGTCCAGTTCAGGGGTCTCTATGCCCTGTTTCTGGAGTGCACAGTGTCTTCAGCAGCAGGGACTTACCTTCCACCTCTGGGGGTAACCACAGCCAAGTATTTAAAGCTCTTCCTTGATGGATCCTCGGAAGCACAATCAGACAGAACATGTTCACAACATCTTCCCAGTCCAACAGAAGTCCTAGAATGCAAGATCAACAGAAACTGGAAATAGAAATTACTAGCCACCTCCACCCTTTCAGAACCAAGTTCGT
The DNA here is from genome assembly GCA_001685095.1 of Ellobius talpinus. Taxonomy (NCBI): domain Eukaryota; kingdom Metazoa; phylum Chordata; class Mammalia; order Rodentia; family Cricetidae; genus Ellobius; species Ellobius talpinus. The sequence goes on from LOJH01008676.1 coordinate 3,598, forward strand.
GGTGATTTCCCTATCAATTCTCAGGACCTTCTGGGTCATTCTTTGACCCTGTTCTGATTTGTCTGCTTGCCTCTTCAATGTTAAATGTCTCCAAGGTAAACCACAGTTTACAAGAAGTGAGAAAGTCCATTTACATTTAGCTTGTGCCTCTTTGCAAAAGAAACGGTCTTTATTTGTGTGTGCTTTATATTTACATAATGCATTGTTGCTGTGATGAAGATGTGTAACTTAGAAGAACATATGTATAACACATGCATAAGCACAACATGCTCAAACAACTTCTGCCTTTGGTCCTCCAAGACTGGATAGGCTTTGCTGCATCCCTCCTTGCAGGTACTCACAGCCCCTTAACTTGCTTCTGACAGCCCCATTCCTACAGATTCCTATTGTTTCTCTTTGCCTTGGTTCTGTCTTTAGAGTCCTCCTCATATGGTGTGGTTTGCTTCTCTGATGGTGGTAAAACACTGACCAAAATCAACTTGGAGAGTAAAGGGTTTCTTTCTTTTTACATGTTTCAGTCTATTCTCAAGGGAGGCCAAGGCAGGAACTCAAGGCAAGGATCTGAAGGCAGGCACTTGGAAGCAGGGACTAAAGCAGAAACCATGGAGGAACACTGCTTACTATCTTTCTTGCTTGAGCTTGCTAATCTACTTTTCTTATACAACTCAGGTCTCCCTGCCTAGGGTGGCATGCCCACATGGGGCTGGACCCTCCTGCTTCAATCAACAATTAAGAAAATACCCCTACAGATATGTCCACTGTCCAATCTGATGGAGGAACTTCTTCAATTGAGGCTCCCTTTTCCCAGGTTTGTGTCAAGTAGGCCATAGCAACCATCACTGCTTCTGGTACATTATCATGAGTCTCCGTCGTCAAAGCTCTAGTTTCTGCCTCTGATAGGAAGGGTTTTGGTCCTCAGTGTTCCTTTTGAGACTGCGTGCACTTTCCCTTCCCCCTTTGGAGCTTGCTCTCCAGTCTCTGGCTGGGTTGCTGGGGAAGCCAGGTCCCCCTCATTTCCTTGTGTCCCTATAGCTTCCTTCCAGTCCCTCTTCCTTAGTTCCAGAACGGCTGGAAGAAAGAAGGCTACAGTGGCCACCTTAGGGAAACATCCCGGCCACGGTTTTAGAGTATCTCTCTTTCCCATATTTTCTGTATTCAGGAAGCTTAAAAATCATCATAGATCACTTACTCTTTTCCAAGCTAGCATAAATAGAACAGAAGAGTCATTCACATACTTCTCTAATACTCTATTCACTATGTTGATAGAAATATTCTGTTTTCAATACTTGAAAGAAGAGGAAGGGTAGAAAAACCTAAGTGATGTAGTGGCCAATGAGAGTCAGGACCAAGTAATGCAAACTGAGCCAGAGTACTCAGGCTAAATGCTAGCACAAGCAGAAAATTGAGAATCTGAACATGGCATCTTACCATAATATGTGGTCAATAAAATTGATTATTTATGATTGAACATTATTCATTCAAAAGCTGGAAAATAATCTTTGCTTTCATGTACTGCCTCTGACTGTGTTTTCATATTTTAAAAATCCATAAATATGTTTCCCATGATTTTCTTATAATTAGGCCTGGAGCACAGGGCAAAATCGGGTTCTGTGGATGGAACATGAGCAGCAAGAGATGAATTTTGGAAGAAAGTAGAGGCAGGGTACCCATGGCATATGAAACCATTTCATTTGCCATCTGCTAGGAACACATTTGAGAGCAAAAAGATCCAGCACGATGGAATAACAGACACGGAATGGTCATCCTGGAAAAAATAGACACAGTGTGATTATCCTACTGATGAACTGCGTGACTGAGGACAGCAGTAACTGGTTTAGAACTGGCCACATGACTCATGGTCTCTCAGCCAATGAAAAGTGCAGAAGTTAATCAACGGTTGCTCAACCTTGATTGGTAAATAAAAATTTAAGTTTGAATAAATGACTGAAATCACCATAATGCTTCATTAGTCTTTAAGCAGACTTAAGTTCTCACAGTTTTTTCTCTAAGTCAGTTGTCCACTTCATTCCCAGAGGTGCTCACTGAACTTCACAGCCACTCACCCATCTTCCCTTCTGGCCTCCCCAGCTTTAGACGCTAATAAGAGCTCACACCTCTCACACCACAGCATTTCCCCGGGTTTTCAGTACCAAATTCCTGTCCTCCCAATCCCAGTCTCTCATCCTTTCTCCATCTAGCCCTTCTCTCCTTACCCTTACCCCTGGGCTCGCCTAGCTGCAGCTGCTTTCTATCTACAGACGACTCTTCCCTCTTCTCCATCAGCAGCTCTTCTTTCCCAAGTTGGTTGCTGGATGGCCCTTGGACTTTCTCTTGAAAATACGGAAACCCCCAAAGACTGATAAGATCAATATGTTCAAATCTATATTCACCCTCAATAATGGCCCAATCTACTCTCCCTCAGGGTTTTCTAGTAAAATAAATGACATTACCATGAACTCAAAACTACCCGCTTCCCCGACCCCTTGTTCCTTCTGCTCCTCTCAGATACTGGGTCACCAGGCTCTGTCAACTCTTTGCTGCAAGCATCCTTGTATCTCCATTTCCCTATCACACAATATGGCAAAACCAATGCCTATCCACAGCTTCCCAACAACCACTTCACTGTCAGACACGCTACTCTCTCATTTCTTTGATTTTGTAGTCAGAGTTATTTCCTACCAAGAAAACCACATTGGTCTGATTTTCTATTTAAAGCAGTTTCTTGATACTAAGATGTAATTCATCATTGTTCCTCTACCATCCAACCCTGTCCTCTCTGAAGACTACTCTCAGGAGAGCCTCCTCTTGTGCCTTTGATGATTAATCTTGATTGACAATTTTATAGAATTTAGAATCACTGTGGAAACAAACTTCTGGGTGTGTCTATAGGGAGTTTCTAGTATGGGTTAATGGAGTAGAAAAGACCCAACCTGCATGTGGGTGGTGCCATTCCATAATCTGAGGTCCCAGACTGCACAAAACAAGAAAGAGAGCTGGACAGTAACTATTCATCTCTCTCTCTTCTTGATCGTAGCATCAATGTCATCAGTGTCACCTCATGCCCTTGTCACCATCCCTGCCTGCCATGATGGACCATACTCTCACACTGTGGGACCAAACAACTCCTCTGTCTTCAAGTTGCTGTTGGCAGGCATTCTGTCTTGGAAATGGGACAAGTAATAGCTACAACACCTATATTGCACCTACACAGCACCTACAGAACTACAGCACCTACACTGAAGATTCCCAGTGGAATTAGGTTCTCACTGACCCCTGAGCTGTAGCACATCCTGTGATGGATGCCTATTTTCTGCTTTGCCATTGTCCTCCTATTGACAAAAATGTCATTCCCTCTAGAACTATTTGCTTTCTTCCCATTTGCCCCTATAAACACTTCCTTTGTATTAAATTGAAGCACATGAAGTTAACTCATTATAAGATAGGAGAAGTCAAATAAAAGAAAATTCATACTGTTCAAGCCAGTCCCTTGACCTTCTGGACATGGGTTTCCTGATGGAAGGAGCTTCAGGCTATGTTTCACACAATTCCTGGCACAGGGTGACTATTTAATTAATATTTATTGACAGAATAAACCCCAAACTATATTTTCTTACAACAGATTATTTTAATTGGTCTAATTTAAATCTATTACATTTTCATACACTCTGACATATTTTCTTCTGTTACACAAGTCCTTGCCCCCTTTAGCTGGTGCGATTAACTACTGACTAGCTCTAGTTTGCTCTTTTAGCAGAAGGAAATTGTACAGAGAGGTAAGCAGTATTTTGTTCTATAATGCACAGACTTGAAGTCATTTTCCAAAGCTCCTGTCTCTTGGTGACAAGAAAGGAGAGTAGAGAATCCAGGGAAAACTGGACTCAAGCTCTAATGAACTCTGCAAGTGTGCAGGCCCTGCAGACAATCTTACAATGGCACTGCTGAAACCACCAGTCCCAGGGTACTGTTTGGAAAGAAGCCACAAGAGGAGGGTGCTTTCAGTAAGTGACATTCAACAGGCCTATCACTTTGAACATTGTGTAGCCTCTCCACAGATGAATAAGGGCCCACTAGCGCTTTGCTAATTCCCATTAACTATGGCAACCCTTAGCGAATTGCCGCATTAATGAGGAAGTCATTGCCAATACAGTGCCTGCAAACAGGAGAGGATGCCTTGCCTCAGTTCTTCTGATGAGCAGAGCTCTGCTTTAATTATTTATGTACATACCCCTCAGCACGCAAGCACTCATGAACATCGTGTATGCGTAATGAAGTTGGAGCAATACTGGCCTTCACTCCATCTTGCTGCTGTTAAAGATTACAGCTGAGTGGGGTGAGGCCTTCAGGTTTTTGTGGATTTGACAACTGGGAATTAGCAGGATTCCCTAGGATAGACTTGTAAATACTACAATGGAAATATCTATCTACTAGTACAATTCTTATTCCTTCAAGCTCTTTAATAGCCCTCATAAGACCCTCAATGAACCACAAGGAAAAATGCTAAGAAATGAAGCAGCTAACGATAACAATAATTACAATAATAATATTGCTTATATAATAACTCTTTATGGATATATCTCTGCCACCATGGGAGATGGATGTTGAGACAATTTCTAAATAATGCAGAGCAAATAGCTGGTAAGTATAGGCATAGAGACACCAGGAGAATGAGAGTTCGTTTGGTCAGAACTCTCTAGCCTATATTGGGCAAATTTACTGAATGATTTATTGTATCTCTCTCTGTAAAACCCTTAGCTCTACTATTTAATCTCAGTTCTGCACTTTACTTACTTTCCACTGAGGCCGATGCTCTGATCTCGCTATGAACAAGCTTCTTGATGTTCAGTGAGGCTGGTCCTGCTGAGACTGTTTGCAACCCTTCCATACCCCAGTGCTTCTTGACCAGAAACATTCCTAGTTCTATTCAATGGCACCTGCTCTTTGGACGGCACCTTATTGAGCAGCACCTACCATACAGCAAGGACTAAGCATTTCATTCAGAGGATTGTATAAAGGACATTAATCATTGCTCATGACAAAATCCTTCCTCATTTCCAACTTTCTGCCATACATGTGTGAGAGAGAACACACACATGCTGATGGTGAACAATCACTTTTTTTGAAGTCCGTTGTATGTTTTAATCGGGATCACAGGGAAGTTTGAAGGGATCACAGGGAAGTTTGAAGGGATCTATGGAGTATTTTCAGGCCCAAGGATAATTGAAACACAAGGCACATGTTATAGTCCTTCTGGGCTTTGTTTTGTTTCTCTTGGCTGTTTAATGACACCATTGACAAATAAAAATGGTAGCGATTAAAGGTGTGTGATTTAATGCATTGGTATGTGCAAAACTTACGGAACGATCACACTACAGTTACGCCAATTAATATTTCCAACAAGTTACACAGTTGTTCCCTCAGCTTTCCCATATGTAAAGAACCCTTCATAGCTAATTAACCTCTTAACAAATATCAGCCATGCCACAGGGTCAGCACTGCTGCATGCTAGGTCTCTAAAACTACTCGCCTAGCGTACCTGAGCCTTGAGCCAGCCCTTTGACCGTCCACCACTCCCTTCAGTCCTTGAAACCACTATCCCACGACGTCAGCATTGTTCAGATTCCACCCATGAGTGTGAGTCCATGCCTGACTTATTTCACTTAGTATAATATATACCAGGTATAGTCATACTGTCACAAATAATAGATTTCCTTCTCCTTTAAGACCAGATGTATGTAGGCTTCATTTTTCTTGCCCATTTACCCACCAATAGGCTTTCATTTGCTCTCGGCAGTTGTGAATAATGCTGCAGGAAACATGGAATGCAGACATCTTTTGAGATCCTGATTTCATTTCTTCCCTGGGTCATAGACTTGCTAGATTGCACGTGTGTCAATGACAACTATGTGTGACAAGTTCCCGAGGGAGATACTCTAAAAGCAGATGTGTTGGGCTCATGGTTTCAGGGATTTCAGCCTGTGGTGGGCTGGCTTCATATTTGGGCAGAACTCCAAGGTAGAAAGGCATGGTAGAGCACAGCTGCTCTTCTCCTGGTATCTAGGAAGGAGGGGTGGTGGGCAGAACATCAGAGGTACATTCCTGGTGATCAGCCCTTCCGACAGCTCCAGATCCTAATGTCCCCATTACATCTCAAGAATGCCATTGAATTACAACTCCATAATTCAAAATTCACAATAAATAGCTTAACTCATCTATTAACTAAGAGCTCTCATAATTCAATCATATCCCAAAATCTTAGTTGTTGTTGTTGGTGTTTTTTTTTTTTTATGTAGCAGGAACCAAGCCACAAATACGTGAGCTGTTTGGGAAGGGCACTTCACATCAAACCATAGCCATGGAGTGCTATAGCACACTCATTTCCTCTTCCCCCAGTCCTCGAGTGATGTCTTATTAACCTTCTCCCTCACTGTCATACCACAGCAAAGCACAGGCCATGACACCAGCCTGCTATGCTCGCACAGCTAAGCCAAGAACGTCGGAGGGCGGAGATGCTTGAACTGGTCAGCAGAGGGAAACCACTGGCGGTTGTTATGGGCATTTCATACTCAAGTGCTACTGACAAACCCCGAAGGGTGAAAAGTGAACCAAAGGTTCTGAAAGACAAGATGGCATAAAACAGATACACCGAGCAATCTTCACAACCTAGTAAGAGTGATCATTCTAAGCCACCCAAATAAAAGAACAAATGGACAATATGATAAGTGGGAAATATAGAATGAGGAATGATAGATTCCTGGATGTGCCAGATTTCATTCTTCATTTATATCACAGCCTTAGCCAGCCAACCTGAAAGAGAGGGGTCAGGAAAAGAGAAAGAGAGGGAGGGAGGAAGAAAGGGAGAGAAGGAGAAAGGGAGGGAGGGAGGGAAGCAAGGAGGGAAAGAGAGAGGAACTCACTGTTTTGAGGATGTGTTCAACCTTCGCCCTGATAAAGGAGCATAAAATAACAAACAGTTGCACAGTTTTCTTGTGCAAATCCTTGCTCTCAGGTGAAGAAAAACTTAGGACCAAAGTAGATACACCTTTTGTATTTTATATATTGTTAAGTACTTATATCAGCATCTATATGAACAAACACTGGGAACTTAATGCCTGTGATGAGTTAGAAGAGTGTAACATGCTGCCGGAGCAATGACGACATGCCCCTCACTGAAGGTGCCCAGGGACTGCAGAGAAATTAGATTCCACCCCCCCCACACACACATGCACACACACTTGCGTACGCATATGCATACTTACAATTAAAACCTGGGTTTTCTGAACCAGTATGATTGCGACAGTGTTAGGGAACATCTAATTAAAGACAGACTTCCCTGAGGAAGTGACAGCTGAGCATCAGAAACAGCTTGGAAAATGGAGAGAGGTAGCTATACGCAAGTGAACATTCATACTTCCAAATGCTGCTTCTGCATAGGAAAAGAAATGAATGTCAGAATTTCAGACAATACAAAATAGTGAGATGAAATAACTGACTACAATCTAAATCTAGTTTGTTGTCAAGGTCAAAGAACTCATCTGGATGACACAACCCTTCCTTCCCTCTGGATATTTGTCTTATTTTCATTTTAATTTGATTTTAAAATTATACCTACAAGATTTCAGGGACTTTCTCTAGCCTTCTGCAGAAGGCTTCTTTCTGAGCTACGAAAGTCATCTCCGTGCCAGTGTTGTTTCCTCAGGGTTCTCTGTCTTGCTCTGTTTCTATTACTGTAATAAGACACTGATTAAAAGAAATACAGGGAGGAAGGAGGTTATTTAGCTTATGGGTTGCAGTCCATCATTAAGGTAAGTCAGAGCAGGGACTCAAAGAAGAAGCTGTGAAGGAATGCTGTCTATTGGCTTGCTTTTCTTGTCCACCTTTCTTATACATGCAGCCCATGATGACCTGTCTAGAGATGGTACTTTCCACAAGGGCTGGGCTCTCCTACATAAATCATCAACCCAGACATGTCCAAAGGCAAATAAGATGGAGGCAGGTCTTCACTTGAGATGTCCTCTTTCCAGCTGTGCCTAGGTGTGTGTCAAGTTGGCAAAAGCTAACTTTGACACACAGTTACTGTATATCTTGTGTGTTTCTGCAATAAGACAATGCTTGTGATCATACACATATTTATCTAACAAAATATGGCCATCACTATAAACATATATACTAAAGACTATGGAATAATATAAATTAGTCAATTTTCTTTTTTTCTCTGTAATCTACCTTGTGTAATTACTTATGAATATATAAAAACTATTCCAAAGGATTTGCTTAGATTCAATGATAGTTAGAAAATTATCATTATATATGTAAATACATACACATATATAAATAATGCTGAGCCAAAGTATAAGGCAATTTATTCAGTTCGACCTGTGAAATGGGCACAGAGCAACCAACTACAAACACATCCCCACGTGGGAAAGTCATCCAGCACCTCACTGCTTCCCCTGGATAGGTTCTCTGGGCCAGCCTCCCCTCCATGCCTCTGCCACACTTGCCCTGCTAGCGGTCCACATTTGCATACCCAGCCTGAGCCTGTCGGGGTAATCTGTCTTCTCTCTCCTTAGGCATTACCACCACAGGCACTCAACATCTCCATTTTCCTCCCACATTTACCCATTATCCCTTCAAAGTCTCTCTCATTCAAAACTGAATTCTTGACCTGAAAAACAGTAAACACAGCAGAGGTGTTATTGAATGCAACGCGACCCTGACATAATTATATAATTGCATATATGTTGTGCTTGTAATTTGTCTGTATTCACATGCCTGTTCGGTTACTACCTTGTTTCTCTATTATCGTCTCCATGCAGCACACTCATAAAAGCTGTCAAAACAACTCGACATATAAACTCTGAACAGACTCAATGAACTGTTCAACTGCTTTTGCTTCTCATTTCCTTCCACTGGCTTCAGGAATCCTTGGGCTTTGACAGTGGGAATTGCAAAGCCCTTAGGGCGAGTCCCTTTGTGGTTCACTCTGCATCTTATTTAGTGCTCGTATCCAGGGGCTGTAAGTAATGCTGAACAGCCTGGTGTCGCAGCAGCTGAGGTGACTCAGGGCATCATTCAAATTTGTCAATAGTCTCCCTTAACTTTGCCAGAACAATGTGTCAGCCGTCAGGACTAGTGTGGCAGGCAGAGCTGATCTGCAGCACCGGGGTTCGGCCCCACGTGCTGGCATGTCGAAATGTAATGAGCCCCAATTTCCGGCTCTGAGGATTGCTCTCCGTTCTTCATTCAGGTGAAAAGAGATGGTTCTTAGTGCAGCGGGGTGGACACAAGTTAGAATAAAGGCAAATCCCCTGAGAATGTGGGTTAGTAAACACTGGAATATGGAACCAAAGGCAGCAGAAGAATGTTTTCCCTAGTGAGTGCCCGTTTGTTTTCCCCAGCCTCTGAACTCGCTGACAGATGGTGCTTCTTGAATCCAGGAAAGCAGCCTTGGTGACCTTTGATGTGTACCTGGCTTGCCCAGTTCTCTCCTTAAATGTCACTTCTGCTGAGCAGACCCTCCCTCCTCCCCGTTCTAATTAGGGTCCCCTCTTTGCATTGCTCTCACTTCCCTGCCATTTTCTTTGCTTTCTCTTTTAGCAAATTCTAATTCTGTTTGTTTACTTATTTTTGCCTTTGTCGAGTGGGTTGTTAAACATTTGCCAGCACACCGCTGCTCCGCTGTGCCACTGACTTCCCCTTTCCCCCCACCACAGCAGTCAAAGTGCTGCTTTAAGCACTTGAATCTGCTCAAGCCATCCCTCCACTCCAGCCTCCACTGGCTCCTTAGCCCCCGTGGCTACAGACCAAAATTCTCACCATGCTGTAACACAGGCATTCCATGTGCCAAGCCTGCTCCCCCCAAACTTTTCAGATCCCGTTCTCGTCTCCACGGCACACACTGCTTCAGCCATACCTTAGCCATGCATCCATCAAAGCCATCCGTCTCCTACATCAGCACCCTTGCACCACTGGCTTCTCTGCCTGGGAAGTTCTGACCGGGAGGGAGAGAAGTTTGACTCTGTCCTTTATGTACTTGCTCCTGCCACACTGGCTACTTACTCAGAGCCGTTCTCTGATTCTTCTATGCAAAAGGGCACTCAATGACACCACTTTCTACTCTATTTTGCCTGATTCTGTTCACGTTTTCCTCTTATGGCATGGGCAAAATAAGATTGTGTTACGTGTGACTTGACTACAAAATGGTCCCCACGATCTCACGTGTTAGCCGATAGCATTGGAAGTCATGGAAACTTTAGGAGACAGACTCTAGTTAGAGGATGCGGGTTGCTGGAGGACAGGCCTTGAGGGTTACAGGCAGCCCCGCCTCTGGCCTGAGCTCTCTACTCTCAGGTCAACAATACATAACAAGTAGAAGTTACTTATGGCAGTCATCCATTCGCACTGCCGTGGGCCAAACCATCCCAGCTGCCATGCGCTCCCGGTTATATGGACTTTAAACCACGCCTGGAGAGAAATCTTTCTTCCTTACCTTTCTTCTTCCAGGTCCTTTGTCACTGAGACGACCGAGGACCATATCGTAAAGTGTGCCTTTGCTCCGACAAGCCCAACCATGCGCTTCCTAGGCCTTTGGTACCGGCTCACCCGACAAATGTAAAAGAGTTTAGAACTTGAGTAGAGAAGCCCAGGGACACCGCGAACAGAGTAACGAGCTGCGTGATGGGAGAGCGGAGGAAGAGAATGGCAACAGACATGAAGCTGTGAACACCCTTCCTGTTCCTGAGGTTTTAGAAAAGGACAGCCTATCAGGAATTATGCTAGGCGCCACTCTTGTGATATCCTGGCTAAGTAGCTGGTTCTGACCGTATAATGTGAGCGAAGCTTAATTTAAAGCTAATGGGTTAATTTATTTAGCAGAGGAAATGTTAAAACGGTATATCCCTTGGGGTGTTGTTTAAGGGTACCACTCATCCCTTGGGGTGTGGCAAGGGTACCACTCACCACTTTTAGCCAGATTTAAGTGGGAAGAGTAGAACGCGGCCTAGGAAGAAGTAGAAATGTGCAGCTTGTGAGAAACGAGCCCGAACCAAATCGAAGCCACAGAGAAGACTGGTGGAGATGAAGCAGCCATAACTGCCAAAGAGACTAACATCATTATAGAGAGACCCTGAGTGTCACCACAGGACAGTAAGAAAGGTGCCTTCGGGGCAATATCGCATTCACCAAGGTCTTCAGGGTGTAAAATGAAACCCATTTGGAAAATATTTGTTTAACAGGATCCAGGGTGTCTTTGCTGGGAACCAAGTCCTAGGGAATTGCTTTTCCTGGTCCAGCCATGCAGACACTCTGGGGCCACTGTAGCCAGGCTCCATGGGGGTCAGATGTCATCTTCAGCTGGCAACGGAATTGGTGTTATCGATGCTGTTACACTGTGTTAAACAGGAACACATGGATGCAGAATACAAGAGTACTATATCATGGAGGCTTGTATCCTGGCTCCAGAAATATAACTCCAATGATGCCAGGCAATATGGAGAAGGCGAGGCCCTGAAGAGCAGCTCTAGGAGGCCTGTGCGGCTGTGAATATGAAGCTTAAGTTGCAGTGGGGACCACTGGGTCTTGGAAATCCCAGGAATTTAAGATATCCATCAAGGATAGCGGTAGGCATTGAGTACTAGAGGCCCAAGAAAGAAGCCATGGGTACCCCAGGTGTTACACATGTAAGGGTGAGGGCATCCAAGCCCACTAGAGCCTAGACAGTGTCACCAGGAGCCCTAAATATTAGACATGGAGGTTTGGTGCCTGCCATACTGGTCTGGTACCTCATTCTGTTCTTGTGTTTCCTTGCTACCTTCTTGTTCCTCATTTTTGAAATGAAGCTTAATCTGTGCCGTTGTATATTGGAAATATGAAAATTGCTGTGGGTCTATGCTTATTTGTTGTTTTTATTTGTTTGTTTTTCATTGTACAAGACACACAGCTCAGAGTTTGCCTTGAGTCTAAGAAGAGACTTGAGACTTTGAATAGTGTCAAGACTGTTGAGATTCTGGGGACATTTGAAGCTTGAATAAATACATCTTGACTTATATGATGGTCACGAACCTAAGCAGGCCCAGGGCAGAATGTTATGACTTCAATGTCCTCTACAGGCTCCTGTATGTGACAGCTTAGCCTCTAGCTGGTGGAACTATTTTGACAGGCTGTAGAGCCTTCAGGAGGTGGGGTTTAGTTCAAGGAGGTGAGTGCCTTAAGGGTCATAGCTTCCAGCTCAAGTCATAAGTATTCTGATCAGCACAATGCAATACTTACCATGAATTCGTCACCACAGACACAGCAGTTCCCACTATCTAATTCCTTCCCTGCCTAGATGGCTGTAAAGCAAAATAATTCTTTCTTCCTTTATTTTGCTTCAGTTAGGTATTGCTTCAAAGCACACAACATAATGTTATAAAGTACTAACATGTAGCCCATAGAATGGATAAACACAGCTAATTAACACACCTCCTCCAATAAGGCTATACTTCTTAATCCTTCCCAAACAGTTCCACCAACTAGGGTCTAAGCATTCAAATATATGATCCTGCAGGGACCATGCTTATTCAAACTACTAGAGTGCTGAACAGGAAAGACAAGGTCCACATCACATCTACTCAGGTAGTAGGGGGTTGTTATACAGATTATAAATGAATGGCTACATTGCTATGCAATGGCAAAGGAAACATCAAGAGATAAGAGAAAGACAGAAAGAATGTTGTCGAGGCAGGAGTTAGGAAAATGTTGAATAAGAGAGGTGAATATGCTGTATTATGTCTATAGAATGGTCCACATAGACTCATATATTTGAATATTTGGTGGAACTATTTGGGGAGGATTAAGAGGCATGGCCTTTCTAAAAAGAGATGTGTCACTAGGGGTTGGGTTTGGAGTTTCAAAAACCATACCATTTCCATTTTTTCTCTGTGTGTGTGTGTGTGTGTGTGTCTGTCTGTCTGTCTGTCTCTCGTATGTATGTGTATCTGTCTGTCTGTCTGTCTGTCTCTCACCTATCTTTCTCTCTCTCATGTGTGTCTGTCTGTCTATCTGTCTCTCTCTCGTGTGTGTGTCTGTCTGTTTCTCTCTCTTGTCTATGTGTGTCTATCTCTCTCTCATGTGTGTGTGTCTGTCTCTCTCGTATGTGTGTGTCTGCCTCTCTCTTTCTCTCTCATATGTGTGTGTCTATCTGTCTGTCTCTCTCTATCGTGTGTGTGTCTGCCTGCCTCTCTCTCTCTCTCGTGTGTGTGTATGTGTGTGTGTGTGAGTGTGTGTGTGCCTGTCTGTCTTTCTCTGCCTGGAGGCTGTTGTCTCAAGTTAAAAGCTCCCATTACTGCCCCAATGCCATGCCTTCTGCCATGTTCCCTGTCACGAAGCTTATTGGTCCACCCTCTGAAACTATAAGCAAGACCCAGATAAAATACTTTCTTCTGTCAGTTGCCTTTGTCATGGTGTTTTACCAGGATATTCTACCATGGCAATAGAAAAATAATGAGAGAAGCATACTTCCCTGGCTCTTGCTACCTTGTCCAGTTCATATGAAGATGATCTTCAAGCATGTTTGTATTAAATGGTAGCTGAGCTTAGATTGCACTGCTCACATGAACCATTCTAATACTTGGACCTATACAGTACTCAATAAACAGTTTCAAATTTGGCTAGTACACATGGCTCTGAAAAATTCACAAGAATTACCAAGGTTTCCCATCAGTCCCAGGATGTATCTTTCAGAATGTTTTCCACCCATGTGAATACTAATTTACACATAATTGTGTGTTACCATCAGAGAGCTTTTATTCCCAGAATGAAATATAAAAACAAATGAAGCAAGGAGAGTAATGATTTACGCCTATGTGTGGTGGGGCAAAAATAGAGAGTTCAAAGTGGAACCACACATAAACAAACAGCCTTCCCATCAAGATCCATCCTCTCAGTGCTTTTGGTTACTTTTGTCTTTTAATGTCTTCTTGGTATTTGAACGGACAGGTTGTCAATTTCATTTACTTTTTCTTAAAGTGGACTAAGCTTTAAAGGGTAAGACCAAATTGATATGTAACCTCTGCTGTTGTTTAAAATAGATGCCACGTTTGGGTTACATTATAGGTTTTGGCCAGTACCTCAATTGGTCTTCGTACCATTCTATGCTCTGTTCCTATTTCTAACGCAAAGAGAAAACCTCCCACAAACACGGGGAAGTCTATCATGCATCTTTTTTCTTTAACTTTCCAGTTTCTATTTGCTTCTTTGTTCTCCATACTTCTCTGTCCTCTCTTTTGTTTAAAATCTCATTTAGCATTCTCTTGAGGGGAGAACACAAGATTACAATCTAACGATTGTAATGAGAATGGGTTAAGTTGGTGCCATTTCCCATTTTCATTACAATCTTGGTGGCAAGGATAATGTAACAGAATTTTTAATGCCTCATATATTACATGAACATTTTCCCGTGAGCACCAGCTCCTGTTCCACAGACAGCACTGTGACTGTGTGCTGTAGGACTTTGATCTTTTTATATTCAGCATTATAATCAATTGGCCATTTCACCCCTTCCCCATAGGTTTCAGTCAAATAAGTGAAAAATATTTTGATCTATAGCATACCCCTGCATCTCATGACTATAAAATCCCATCAACTGCAAAATGGTAATGCAAAATTTGTGGGGCCAGTCATTCAAAGCAGATAGAAGGCACAACCTAGGGGTTCTTGTGGACAGACACTTCTCTGTAAAGCATCCTGGGAATCGTAGTTTTGTTAGCTAATACTCTCCTTGTTCCTTTCACTATCAGGAGCTCTTGGTTGGATCTTAAGCTATAGGATGCTGTACTAGGAACAGGAAGTCTTGCAGATCCTTGTTATTCTAAGTGTGGTCCTTGGGTCTGCAGGGTTTCGCCTGTGAGTATCGAAATACTGAACCTCGGGCCCCAGTCAGTCCAGACTTCCTATTGAGTCTGGATTTTTACTAAGATCTTCCCGAGGTCACTGAAGACCAGAAGAGAGGATGTTGTGGCATTTCTTTGGGGTCACACTTGGTATTAACAGTAGGGTGTGTTACGAGCTGGGGGACTTCAGCTCCAGGTTCTTTTCGAGTAATATCTATGAGNCAACACACAGGCAATTCAATATCACAATTATTAATCCTACTAAACCTAATACATGAAACCAATTCATAACCTTAATCTAACTTATCACTTATCCATAAAACATTTCTTAACCTTAATACAACTTATCCATTACCCATCTATAAAACACTTCTTAACCTTAACTTATCCATTAACATTTCCTAGTCTTATTAATTATCCATAAGATATCTCTTATATTTCACACACATTAAACATATGTATTAACACATCTATGCTCTTCTCTTAACATCTCATACACACATGAAATAACATCATACGACCTGGTATTCCCAGGCTTAAAAGGGCTTTTGAATTTCTTCAGGCTGGATGCCTGACCGCAGTGGGGGCTGGATAGCGAGGATCAACTCTTGACCCCGTAGTCTGCGCTCAGGAGATAAGGTTCCGATGTCCTGTTCCAGGCTGGTTTCGGGTGCTGGATCAACCCTTGACCGCGTAGTCTGTGGCCTGGTGCTAGTCTATCTCAGAATGTAGGGCCTTGGACTTGGCTTTTCGGGTGACCGAGTCTCTGGAGACAAGGCTTTTAGTTCTCTACTCTCAAAGATGAAGCTTTGCTCTCGGGATGACAAAGCGTTCTGAAAGGCAGAGTATCTTGTCTGTTCTCGGTAGACAGACCTTCAATGTCCACTCTCAGGAAATGCGGCTTTGCATTTGGGATGCA
>LOJH01008677.1:0-16948 GCA_001685095.1 Ellobius talpinus
AGACCTCTGTCTGATGTGGGGTTGGTGAAGATCTTTTCTCTTTGTGCTTTTTACATCATATATCTTGATTACATTCATTTCCTCATCCCTTCATATCTACCCTCTGCCCCTGCACACCCCCAAATAAAACAAAATTTAAGAGGAAAAAAGGATAGATAAAAAGAATAAAACAAAAGAGGGAAAAACTTAAAAATCCCGTCATGGAAGCTGCAGTGTGACCTGAGTCATGCCATGAACTTCTTTCTCCATACAGCTTTACTTGCAAGTGTTCATTGCAAAGAGTTATGACCTGGTTCAAGGCCTCTGGTTTCTACTTCCCTATCGAGGCTGGGCCCTCCCTCACTAGGGCTCTTCCTGGATATCATGTTATTACCTTGTATTGTGGAGATCCTGCAGCTTTGGGTCTCTGGGTCAGTTCCCTTCACCTTCATCTGCTCCAGCAGGTTATAAATGGGGTAGGTGACTGGGAGGGCTAAGTCATATCCTTGAGACTGGGCCTGAGCAACTGTAGGATTGGTCCACCAGATGTGAAATGGTGACAACTCTTCCATGCTCACAACTTTGGGGCTGACTTACCCACACCTGCACTAACAGGACTGGCTCTACTGCGGTGTCCTGGCGAGGTGCAGGGCCTGCTTTCCCAAGTGTTGCGGCTGGTGGGGGTCAGGCATAGTTCTCCCACTCTTATGACCACAGGGACAGCTCTGTCCTCTGCCTCAGACATTGATGGGTAGGCAGGGGGGCATCATTCCCCCACCCATCTACCACAAGACAGATGAGAAGTACTTAGCCTAAGTACTGCTTTAAGAGCTCACAAAGACTATCTCAAGAATGGATGTTGTACTCAAGAGAGCAGGCCCTGTACCTTACCTGGCCAGCACAGTAGAGCCAACCTTGTTGGTGCAGGCATAAGTGAACGAGCCCTGAGATTGTGAGCATGGGATAGCTCTTCCCACTTCTCATTTGTCTTGTAGTGCCATGGGCGGGGTTCTGGCTTCCCCCTGGAATGAATGTTGCTTAGCTTAGACAAGGGAATAACCTTTCCCCCTTTTGTGTTGTTTGAATTCAGGTGTGAGGCACACTTGAGCAACCGGTGTGTTTAGGCATGAGGTTTTACAAGGAAGAGAACATTTGAAAAAAAAACACTCATGAGAAAGTCATAAAGGGACCAGAGAGGGAGGAGAGAAAGAGGCAGAAGTTGGGGAAAGAAGGGGAAAAAAGAGGCAGATGGGGCAGGGAGGGAAGGTGATGGAGGCAGGACAGAATTGGAGACCAGTTTCTAAACTACAGAAGAGTCCCCCTCCTGTTAGGTTTCTACCAAGCAGGTGCACTCCATAGTGCTGGTTCCCCACACCTCCATCACTTCTACAAATTGTTATTGGCCACTGACATGGAGCCATCTGCTATGCAGATTAAACTACCCTGTGTTCTCCTGTGTGGAATCTGGACTTCCAGCCTCTGGCAAAATGATCATGGGGACAGGGGCTAAACAAATTTACTATCCCACTGATTTCCTGGAAATAAGAACACACCTAAATGGCAGAAGGTTCCTATTTGAACCGTTTTTATTGCATTGTTGTTCGCAAATGCTTGTAGCTAGTATTTCTCTCAAGGACATTGATTGTATATATTCCTTGCCCTGACAGAGATTTTTAATTCTACAAGATAATAGCTGAATTTCTAAAGGCCCTGGAATTCATACAACTAAATACACTCCCATCCAGGTCCTTTAGAGCCTTGGAGTCTCTAGATCTGGAGCTACAGATGGTTGGACGCTGCCACATGGGTGCTGGGAATCAAACCAGGTCCCCTGGAAGAGCAGCCAGTGGGTACACTTAATCTTGCAGCCACCTCTCCAGCCCCTTAAAGTAGTAAGACTCTAAAGAAGCTGTGACCTTTAGGTTTATTCTCAGCCTTGTGACTTTGGAGCAATGCTCCTTGTAAGAATCCATGTTTGCCTCTTCCTTTGTTTTGACTTTATCCCTTTGCACACAGTAATTATCTGTGAGGAAGGCAGGGATTATTGTCCAAGCCACACTGCATATGTAAGGAGAAGCTGTAGTTTAGGACTAAGAAGGGCTTCTCTGTTCATGGAGGGAAATGTTGTGGGCAAAGCAGCTGAGAAGCCCTGGGGTTTCCCTGTTGAACACCACACTCTGTTCTCACTTCCTGTGATAGGATGATGGAAGGAGATGACATATTCAGAATCTCCAACATCCAGGGAGACATCCTGTTTGATCAGTTCCTTAAGGACACACTCCCCTGAGTCGATGGTCATTTTTCTCTTCATTTGGAATTATTAAGGTCAAATTTACCTTAATTTATGAGCCCCAAGAAGCACACTTTAATATAATCTTCCTCTGCCCAGTCCACTGGTCCAAGGTCATCTATATGTGAGCAAGGTCATTTCTCTACATGAAAGATACATTCTTTCCACACATCCCTGATACTGTTCTTTCCAGGGAAACCCATCCATGCTTCCCTTTCAGGGTTGTAATCACTGGGGCTTATTTTCACTGAATATATTCCATTATGAAACATCTTTCCAGGCTCTAAATGTTGACTCATCAATGAAGCCTGAGGCTCTGACCCTGATGTCTATCTACAGCCCTTCTGTGTGTTCTGTGTGTGCTATGCCGATGTGGCTCACTGTGTTGGGTGTCAGTCAAGAGCGACCATCTAGTTCGTATGTTCTCTCAAGATGAGTCCTTGACATTTTTAGTTTGTACCATTGATATTTTGAAAGCATCAGCTGCAGATGATAATTCTTCCTGACAAGTTACCTCTTATTCCTGGCCCCAAATATCTATCAACTTGCTCAGAACTTTTTCAGTGTTAATTTGTTTAGAGTGTTCATTTTCTGGGCTCTTTCTTGCTTCCTGGGTACACCCCCTGCGGACATTTTTACACCTCTGTACCCAGACCTGGAAAGAAAGACGTCATACATACCACAGGCATGGCAGACACAGCCCTCAATGTCCAAGAACATAAAAGGGAAAACACATCCTGGCTTATGCTCAGGAACCGACTCACTTAGAAATGGATGAGCCACAGCTTGTGCACCAATCCTCCACAATTCCACTTATGAACACGATCATCACACTGAGAAACCTACAGTGTTCAGAGGTGCCCGATGCGGCCCATAAAAGTCTGTCTTCAGATAACTTAATATATCTTTAATATAACTTAATTCTAATGCTGCCAGTATACACTTATGACATATTTATCTTCTCTGTGGCATCCTTGTTTTCATTAAAGATGTCTGAGGGAATCAGTGGGTAAAGACACATCCTGCCAAGCCTGACCACATGAGTGCAGTCTCTGGAATCTACATGGTAGAGGGAGAAAACCAGTTCATACAAGTTGTCATCTGATCTCTACATGTGTGCCATGACACATGCACACGCACACACACACACACGTAAGGAATAATTGTGACAATCCTTCTGCAACCTACAAAAATTCCAGGTTTCAAATTATGCTTTATCTACTAGAGAATAGCTCACCAGTGTGCTGATCGCCTTCAGCCAAATACCACAGACTTCTGGAGGCTGAGTCAGACCAACTTCCCCCACACCATGTTGCCACCACATCACGGGGAAAGTTGTAGAAACAAACCATGGTCTTGCCACCCCCGTGTGTCCAGACAGAGATTGCACACAGCTGCACATGCACCGTACTGTGTGCCACAGTGTAAATACAGCTGCACAGGCCTTGCAGCTTCCCCCTCTTTCCGGTTCATCTGTAGTCTGCCCGTGCGTACTTTGCATTATGCTCCCCACAAACCCCTCTGTGCTTATTTGAAAGAGAGATCCCCTGTAAGCTTGGCTACAGGAATACCTGGTCCTCACTTGGTGGCGCTGCTTGGGGAGGCCTTGGAGATGAAGCCTTGCTGGGAAACGTACATCACTGTGGGGGGTACGCTTGGAAGTTCAAAACCTTCTGCCATTCACAGTCCCCCCTCGCTAATTTGTGCTTGTGGTTCAAGGTGTGAGCCCTCAGCTGTTAGCTCCCAGGTTTAACCTCCATGTTTGCCACCTGTTGCCTTGCTGTCCCCACCATATGCACCTTTAATCCTCCAGAATCATAACCCAGATAAACTTATCCTGTATGTTTCTCTCATTATGCTATTTTATCACAGTGATGGAAAGGTGACTAAAACGCCTTCATCCTCTTATAGGCATGGATGCAGCCTTTCCCTGGGCAGGGCAGCTCGAGCTGCGATGCACTGTCTTGTTCTTGATGTGCATATGGGTCTGTCTTTCTGTCTCTCTTCCTTCTTCATAGTTTCATCTTGATCAATGCTCTACTGCTTCCCTGAAGGCACTACCTTTATTTGTCTGTTCTACCAAGAATGTCTCACTAGTATTTGTCTTTGGTATCTCAAGGGTGATGCTGGCCCTTGGCTATTTTGCTCTACAACTAACTGGCTTGACCAGGTCTTGTCTTACTCCAAGTTCCCTGCACTTGACTGGCAGCTACAGATGATAAGGTCACTGTTGACATTCTGGAACATTTTCCAAAGATCTGACTGAATGCCAGAGTGTGAAATGGTACTAGTGAAATAGGAGACAGCAGAATAGAGACCCCTTTGGGGTGCTAATGAAAGTGGCATGCTCTGTATCATTGGGTGTCATTCAGAATGTAACAAGTATGGCTTGTAGTGATCCTAACAGAAAACTGTGACCATCTTAGAAAGGCACTAGAGGGGGCAGGAGTGTGGGATTTCCAGAAAAAGGAAACAGAAAAGCCTCTCTGACTAAGAAATCACCATGCAGATATACCCATGCAAAGAGAAGCCCCAGCATCCACACCACCCATCAGACTGGACATGAAAGTCTTCTCTTCAAAGGAGTCAGTCCACAAAGACTGAAAATGTTGGTTAGTTTTTTAAATACCCCAGTTTTAGAAAAAAAATATGTTCCAAGGTATGCAAAGAAGTGAAGACTCAGGGCTCAAACAAGTGTGTAAGATTACTGTCTGGGAACAATCCCACAAAAATAGTTATCTGTTAGCGAACTGCCAAAGAATACAAGGTCTCATCATAACAAAATTCAAAGAACTTAACTAGAACACAGACTGGAAATCAAAGAATCATGGAAACAATACATTGAACAAGAAGAGAATGTCAACAAACAAAAATAAATTATCAGAAAACACAAAATAGAATATAAAACCTTGATAAACTATCACTAGAGGGGTTCAGTGCAGATGAGTCAAGCAAGAAAAAAATTGATTAACTGATTCAATTTAAATTATTGAGTCAGAACAGAAAAAAAGCATCTTAAATGAAAGCAAAGAGCACATGGGGGCCTTTATGATTTCAATGAATGTGACTTTATATGCATGGTGGGCATCCCAGAGTGTCCCGATGAGAAAAAAATGAGAAGGGGCAGAGAAGATGACTTGAAGAAATAACAACTACAAGTAACCTAAATCTTAGGACCTGCACATTCAGATACAAGAAACTCCACAGACCCCAGCAGCACGATCCCAAGTGGCTCACACATTTGCATCATGTTATTAAAAGTCAAACACAAAGGCTGGGCAGTGGTGACACTCACCTTTAACCCCAGAGTCTCCTGCACAAAGCGAGTTCCAGGACAGCCAGTGCTGTGACACAGAGAAGCCCTGTCTCGAAAAAACCATAAAAAAAGGTCAAAGACAAATGGATGGGTCTAGAAAGCAGTGGAGGAGAGGTGACCTGCCCCCTTCCCCGACAGGAAATCTGTAAGATCTTCAAGTGATCTTAGCACAAACGGAAGAGGTCATAGGACAGTGGTACCTGCATCCAAAGCCCTGAGAGAAAAACAAAAGCCTGACCATCAATAGTGTCACGTGTGGCAAAGCTGTTTTTCAGAAATAAAATGAAGTCATTCCTTGGTAGACAAACCTAAGGGAGTTTGTCACCGCAAGTCTGTCTCCCTAGAGATGCTATTGAATGAAGTGGGCATTGAAATAGCCTACTATTTGTGGATTGACATTCACCTGTGGATTAAATGCAGTAGTCCATTGTTTTATGAAATTGGGTGCCTCAGAGTGTGTTGTATGTTAGATAAGTAGTGACTTCTTGGTTAAGCTGTCCCTTTGACTAGAATGAAGTGTCCCTCTAAGTCACCTTGATTAGCTTCAGTGTGACACCTTTTTGTCAACTATTAGGATAATGATACTGGTCTGCTTGCTTCCTGGTACTATTTGATTGGAATTCTTTTGTCAGTCACCATATCCTAAACCAGTGCCTAGCCTTTGAACTGTGTTTCTTACAGGCAACAGATAGGTGGATTTTGTTTCTTGGTCCAATCAGTCAGCCAGTGTCATTATTTTGTTACAAATTTGTGTAAATCATAATTTCACCATAGTATGTGCAATTACATTATTTTAAAAGAAATACTTCAAAATACTTATCAGTACGCAGTACATACAAAGATTTGGGTCCAGACATAAATAGGCCATCAATCATACTTTTTCCAAGGCTTGGGGAATATCAAGAAAAAGGGGTGTAAATAATGTAAGAAGCAGAGGAGGGGTTAGGGAGGGTAATATGGACCCCCTGACTTCTGACTGTTACATGGATGTGGTATTCTTGAGCTCCCAGCAGCTGTGGTTTGTGCACAAGACTGGTCCATCAACACTCTGCTTGGAAAGGGGAAGGCTCCTGGGATCCCACTCTTCTCTAAAATGCCATACTCAGTCAATGGCTGATGGAGGGAGAGAGACACAATTTTCCCAGTGGTGAAGCCATCGAAAAGCATTAAAAACCAGTGCGGGGAAGACATTCTATGTTCACGGACTGGAAGCCTCTGTAACTACAATGTCTACATTGCTCGGTGTGGGGCCACACAGGCAGCACCGCAACCCCACTCAGAATACCAGATGCATTGCTCTTAGAGACAAGACAAGGTGTTCTAGAGTTTATAAGGGATCTCAAAGGACCTCAAGCTCTGAAGACAGCTAGAAAGAAAAACAAAGCTACAACAATATAGACTGCACACATCCTGATTTGATGACACATTAAAAACTATGGTCATCAAAGCAGTAGAATGTGGCATAGATACAGACAAGGGGTCCAATGAGCAAGCAGACTAGGGAACTCAGAGAAATGCTTGTATATTTTCCTAGTTAACACCAGCAATAAACTCAAATCCACAAAACTCTCCCAGAAATGCTTCAGACGTACGAGCCTTAGACACACATTCACCTAGATCCCTCATTTTAGTTCCCAGTAGCCTTAGCTTTCTCTAACCCCATCCTTGGAATATGTAATTCAGCCCACTTGCGTTGACTTCCAGAGTTCTAGTTCTTCACTCTTGGAAGACTTACACATTGTTTGTGACCTTGTGACACATAGTTGCATAATTTATGTTTCATGGGAATATACACACCAGTTCCCAGTTTCTGGTTGCTTCCTGATAAAGCACAGAATAGAAGCCTGCCTTACCCAGTTTCTTGATATTTCTGGAATCTTTATCAGTCCCTGAAAATGGTCCTGCCTGAGATGTACCTCTCTTGGCTTTAACCTGAGGTTATTTTAAAAGAGGGGCATTACCATAGTGATCAAATGACAATATTACCATCATGGTCAAAAGGCAACAATCACCTTCAACTCATCTATCTCTTTATACTGTTGGGGCGAGCACAGAGAAGCTGACCACTGGCTGGCGATCATAGCAAAGGAATCCGCGTTTTGTCTCTGGCTGCTTCCTGGCTAAATGTCACTTCACAGTGGTCCCTGGGGAGTGGACGGCATTTCCAGTTTTTCTTTTACTTTCCCCTGACAGTATAGGTGACCATGAGGGGATGGCTTTGCTTTTGAGAGCCGCTCAGTCTACTCATGTCCTATCTGATTTTACAATTTCTGCTTACGATTCTATAATTATCTCTTCTAACATTACAAAACCCTCAACACAAACTGAGATGTAGTGCCATTCCCCCCAATATTCTTATTGCATGGCCATCACCAGTGAGCGCCTACTTATTTACTAGGTCCAAGCCCACTAAAGCAAGCCTTTTCATTATTTTTATTTTACTATGATATCTTTTTAGACGATAACTCAAACTTTGTAAATCCCTAGACTTCTGCAGAACGAATAAACATTCAGAAAAAAAAACAAGGAAGGGGTGGGGAGGTATTGATAAATTCTCTTCTCCATGGCAGCTTAGCAAAAACTGAGGCCTGCAGGTCTGCCGATTGCTGGAAAGCCTTGGATGTTTTAATCCCATTCAATCCCTCGTTTAGCCCCATGAAGCATTTTGCCTGCCTGGCTGAAAAGACAAGGCCTGGGCAGTTTGTCCCAGGTTTCCAGCCACTCAGAGAGAAGTAGACTTTAAGCCTTTTCCTATCCGAGCTCGCCTCCTCGTGGGTCATGTTACGCAATGATTTTCTCCTGTTTCAGGGACAGGATATCCCACACCAGGGACAATCCCAGGAAGCATCCCTATGCAGGTGCCTGTGCCTTAGCGAACTGCCTTCTAATGGTGGCTTCTGCACAGTTCAAATGAATACTAGCTATGTCCCCCTACACTCGTGTTTCTCAGCACTGATCATGACTCTTTCTTAGGCTTTATTCCTTTTGTCTCACGCTGGTTTTTAAATCACTGAAGTGAATTTCTCTTTCCTAAATAAAAAAGATAAAAGGAATATTAATAGGTATTTTAAACCAGGATTCAGGAGCTCAAAGCACTAGCTATCTCTACCCAGGGACGTCCAATCACATAGCACTGGGCTGCTAATAACTGAGAACCTAAATTGAGAAGGAAATGAGTGGCCAAGCGAGAACTTATCATTCTAACAGGAGTTACCGAATATTTCAAATGTGTTCACTAAAGGTACAGAGAGTTGTGTGCCAGGGACTTCAACCTCCAGATTAATTTTAAAACAGAAACTAATTCTGATAATAAAAAAAGAAATTAAAACACTTTCAATATGTTCTTTCTAGGAAAAGAATTACTTCAAAGATGATTTGTGCATCATAACTTGACTTAGCATATTACAGTTTGAACTCATCCTTATATATATATATCTCCAAGCATATATTTTTAAAGATTTATTTTAATCTATGTCTGTGTGGTTTATGTGTTTTCATATACATGTGCAGGTGTCAGCAGAGACCAGAGGGCATACGATCTCCTGTAGCTTGAGTAACAGGTGGTTGTGAGCCGCCTCACATGGGTGCTGGGACTTGAACTCTGGTTCTCTGGAAGAGCAACAAGTGCTCTGAACTAGTGAGCCATCCGGCCAACCCTTCAACTATGCATTCTAACAACACATGCCCTCAGTGCACTGTGAGCTAATTGGCTGTCCTGTATTGCATATAGTAATCTCGTGTATTATGTTGAACTATGGGTGGATAAATGAAGATACCTAAAATCTTGATGAATGGATATCACATCAAGTATTTGAACGTGGTATGGCGCCTATCTTTTTTCTTATAATTCAGTCAAAATGAATTACTCTAAAAATATATTTCTTTAATTTCATTTATGTCTATGTAAGTGTAGGGCACACACGCACGCGCATGCGTGTGTGTGTGTGTGTGTGTGTGTGTGTGTGTGTACCCACAGAGAACAAAAGAAGATGTTGGATCCCTGGAATCGAATTATAGACTATTGTGAGCTGCCCAACATGGGTACCAGAAACTGGACTTGGGTCCTCTGGAAGAGCAGCTATAGTTACCAGCCACTGAGCTACCTCCCCAGCTCCACAACTGTCTATTTAGATGTCTCCTTTGTCCCCTTCTTTCAACTATCTGCCAACATCCAAGTGAACTACCCTTAATGTAAGCATAAGTTTTCCCTGTTGCTATTGATTGAGGCTCAGCAAACATTGAGGTAAAGGGACAGAAAGCAGGTGTTCCAGGTTTTCATTAGGCCATAGAGCCAGGATCTGCACACATTCTTTATTTGGGCTGTGTTATCTTCCACTATAATTCTAAAATGTAAGCAAGCTAGATGTGGTGGTTCTGGACTGTAATCCCAACCCTGGAGAGACTGAGACAAGGAGATCATGCCACAAGGTCCAGGCCAGCCTCTGCTAGGAAGTGAGTTAGTGGCCAGCCTGGGCTATAGAGTCTCATATAAAAACAAAGAAATAAAATCTAGACAAGTTGCCTAGAATGCAGGCTGCAGCCTAGACTGTCCACTAATGGTCACAGACCACACATGTCCTGCTGCTGTCACATGCTGTCCCACCATTTGGCTTTCGGCATGACACTTTTTTCTTTCCCAAGACAGGGCTTCTCTGTGTAACCCTGACTGTCCTGGAACTCGCTCTGTAGACCAGCCTGGCCTTGAACTCACAGAGATCTGCCTGCCTCTGCCTCCTGAGTGCTGGGATTAAAGGCGTGCTCCACAACCGCCCAGCCTGAATGACATTTTAAAGGAGGTTATTATCTTTACTCTTAAAAGCTGGTAAGAGCACAGGATAAATAATGAGACTGTCATACAAGTGTGGTGCTAAGACAAACCAACCATGTAAACAGAGTCCCCTGGGCTCTGGGTTCTACTTTTCTTGCCTGTAAAATGAAGCAGACTTCTGCGTGAAGCAGGGACTAGAGGAAGTCAGAAACATGAGGAGATCTGGGATGATGTAGGGAGGGTAGAAGCAAACAGGAAGTTAGACGGGGTCCCATAGGTCAAGGCGACAGGGCTGGACTATTATGGGATAGGCTTGCAACCTAAGGGGTCCCATAGGTCAAGGCAATGGGGCTGGACTATTATGGGATAGGCTTGCAACCTAAGGGGTCCCATAGGTCAAGGCGACAGGGCTGGACTATTCTGGGATAGGCTTGCAATCTGGAAGCCACTTTCCTTTTATTAATGCCCACACCTGTTGCCTCTACACAAGGAACCCACCCAACCTAGGAAAGAAAGGGAATGACGATCACGGAACAGGAAAAGAAACACAGGAGCACAACCTAGTAGCTCAAAGTTTATAGACCAGGATGTTCTCACACATGGAGGGTCGGGAGAGGAACGGATATGGTGCTGGGTGTTTCGAGAAGGTGTTTTCCAAGATGTGCTGAACAGAGTTGAAGGATTCTCACAGCCAGCCTCCAAGAGAATAAGTACCAGTGGGGTCACCAAGGCTAAGGTCTTTGTGGAGAACACACCAGTGTGGATGAATGGTACACACTTAATAGCTCAGAGGAGCCTGCGGTTTACACGGTGGGCAACCAGAAATCACTGCAGCCCTTCAGCAAGTGGTCTCATGGTCAAATTTGCATTTAAGACAAATCACTCTGGCAACTGTAAACCTGACTCGGAGGGGAGAGTAGAACAGGAAGATGGATGAGGGTCTGGTTCCTGAGCCCTGGCAGGGACTGATGAAGCCTAGATAGGGGCAGCCAGGGAAGGTCAGAATAGGGAAAACTAATCTGAGCAATATTCATGAGATAAATGCTGGTGTCTCCGTGACTGATGGGAAATAAAGTGGGGGAGGGAAAAAGGAGAACAGAGCCCATGAATGAGAGAACCGTGGTCCCACAACCAGCAACACAGAGCGAGAGAAAGCAGGGTCTGTTTTGTGTGTCAGAAATCAGGTGCTATACCAAGCATCAGGGAAGGGTCCTGCAGGCAGACGGAGGCTGAAGACAAAAAAGAGTCACTGACTGAGGGAGGACAAGGAGGGCGGAGACTCAGGCAGGTAGTGCTTGGGAGCATGAGGGAAAGGAGGCAATGGGGGGAGCAAGAATAGGGGGTGGCACGAGGACAAAACGGGGGGTCACAGAGCCAACCTGAGACAGACAGGGAGGGAGGCAGGGGGCAGGGTGTAGAGGGGGAGAGGCAGGGCTCAGAAAGGTAGATGGCGGCAGGGTGCTGAGTCTTGAACTATGTAGAACTTACAAGCACCGGGCTGGTCTGTTACTAATAGTCAGCAAAATTGTATATATGTCAGATAATGTATGTGTGCATGCGCGTGTGTGCACGCATGTGTATGTGTGTGTGCATGTGTGTATGTGTGTATATGTGTGTGTAATATTTTTAAATCCTGTATGTATGTTATTATATATACCTAGCTAAATATAGAAACAAACTCCTAATTCTCAAAAAGAAAGAAAGAGAAGGGTAGAGGGGGAGAGAGGGAGGGAGGGAGAGAGGGAGGGAAAAAGAAAGGTCACAGGGACACAAAGAGAAGGATGAAGGAAGGGAGGGAAGGCACAAAGAAATCACAGCATTAGCTTGCTACTGGAAAATAGCAACGCCTTTGAAATTATTAATATTGTGTATAATTACTTTAGGCTGCAATTATATAATGTGAATCTAAACATTCTTTGAATTATGCCCTGGTGTGTTGTTAACTTTTCCTGGTTATCATAGTAACAAGAATTACCATCTAAGATAATCCTTACAGGCCCTTGCTTAAGCAGGATAGAAAGCTGACTCCAACCGGATGGACACAAGCTTACATTCTTTAGACTCAGTGGTCTACAAAAGGTATCTCACAGGAAAATGACCCAGGGATATTTGTGTCTTATCAGAGTCCAAGTCTGCAGGACTAGAGTGAGCTAGGGAAATCCTGTCCTTCCCAGGCACCACGAGGGAAATCCTGCCCTTCCCAGGTACCACGAGGGAAATCCTATCCTTCTAAGGTACCATAAGGGAAGTCCTGTCCTTCCCAGGCACCATGAGGGAATCCAAACTCCACCTGAATTGTGTATTCTATTCTCTTCAGAATCAAGGTATTGCATGCTTCAATCACTTACCATGTGTAAATGTTTTCATCCCCACTCTGACTGCACCAGACAAGAAGCCACTTAGGGGACAAGAGTTTCATGTGGGCTCACAGTTTGAAGAAGCCCTATCATGATGGAGAAGGCTCTACAGCAAATGGCCTCTGGTTGCACACGTCAGGAAGCACTGGGAAGAGAATGATTTCTAACTTTTCTGGTTTTACTCACTGCACCCAGCCTGTGTGATGCTACTGCCCAGATGCACACGGGTCTTGGCCTGCAGTTAACTCTTGAAAATGGCCTTGCAATATCCTATGGGTGTCATAATCCATTCACGCTAACCATGAAGGCAAACTATTGTGAGTCTACTCTTTGTCGACATAACCAAGTGTGCCACTTTTAAAGCCGTCCCAGCTCACTTCCAGGAAATGCTGCATAAGAGCTGAGAGTATATTTCCTAACAACTATATGTAGTCTGAAAGACACTATTTTGCTCATTCCTTTGAATACATATGCCCATGATATTGAGACACAAGTTGATTGGCCAATTAGTTCCTTCATTCTTAAAAACATTGCCTTAATTCTTAGGGAGAAGTTTCCAGGGCAGGATGGGAGACCAGGAAGACAAAGAAGCCTTGGAGACAGGACACACACAACAACAACAACAACAACAACAACAGCTCAGCCCACACCACTCAGCTCTTGTGGGAAGCCATGGTAGGGAAGCATATTGAAGAAGAAAACAGAGAAAGCCATGTCCACGCACAGTCCCAACAGAGTGGCTCATTGTCCCTGGCTTAAGTCTACAAAGGGAGAGGGCATGGGATTCAGAGGTTGGAATTGGGGAATCTGAAATTAATGACCACACTTGCCCTGCCCCACAGGCATGAGAACTAGGAAGATCAAGGAAGATCATAGAAAGGCAAATCAGGGAATGAGGTGTCCCTATGATGAGCCCTTCAGCTCCTCTGGGGAAAATGGACAGTCCTGGTGCCTGTCACCTAGTAGTTCTGGTGAAACACTCTCGCTTTTACGAGCTGGCATTTTTGCTCACTCACAAGATCGAATTCTGTGCTTTATTATGTCAGTACAGTCTCCTTGTCCTCTTGATGTTCACGTTAGCACAGTGGAAATCTTGAGGAAAAGTGACTTGCACCCTGTACAGACCAGAGTCTATTTAAAGGGAGTGGCCAGAAGGATGCCTGGCACAGCGGAGGCAGATGAGCAACGTCCCATTCTATCTAACTCTATCCAGTTCCCGCCGGTTCTCCCTTCAGGACCGTGTCACCAAGCCCCTTCCAGTCCCCACAACTCTAACACGCCAGGATGACTTGGACAGTGGGACTCCGTAACTCTGCACACATCAGCTGGTAATTAAACACAATCACAAAACAAACAAAACGACAAAACCACCCAAGTCCTCCGAGGATTAGTGGCTTCTCAGGTGGAATAAGAGCCTGAGACAATCCCTGTCAGAGTTCCTTTTTATGTGACGAATGTCACTGACCCCTATTCGCCCCTGCGATGACAGCTGCAAAGGTGTCTGCTGAACACAGGCTCTAACTGAGAGCAACACCATTTTCCCCGCTAGCCCAGGTCTAGTGCAATTCTTCTCCCCACACGTGTAGCGGATGATTAGCAAGTTCACGCCCTGCAAGCTTTGCATACACACATGCACAAACACAAGCATGCATGTCTGAGTCCCATGGGAATTCTGCGCATGGATGCAGCAGAATCCAACCAACTTTCCTTCAGAGATGCTCCCATTTCTACATAGCCTCCTTCAGGAACATTCATGATCTATGGAAGGAAGGCCTGTGTCCTGCAGAGGGCTCCCATTCTGCAGACACTCTTATCTGTACAGTACAGAATGGCCCACAGATAACACTAATGACTCGGTGTAGCAGCCACTGGAGTACTGGTCTTAGAGCATCCCCAGACTGCGGGGAGAGGGTGCCTTTACAGAACAGAGTGCCAACACAGGCACTTCAGCTATTTCAGTGTAAGTGTGCACAGAACACATCAGCTCTTTTCATTACGGCTGCCCCAATTCTCTCGGGACACAAATGAACTTAACCATTGCATTAGGCTCTCTAGATGACATTTTGATTAAAGTAATTATTCCTCGAGTAAACAAATATTACATTCCAGATGACTTTAATGGCATGCAATAGAGTCTGCATTAATTCTGGCTAGAAAGCAATGACATATACCCTGGCTGCCACAAAGTCCACTAAATGTAAATTCTGTGCCTCACAAGGGTCTCCACGTGCACTGGCCTCAGATTCACGCTAAGGATAACTGTCCATCACACACATCCGTAACGTGAACAATTAAAACAGCCTTGGCGCGTTCAGAACACTCTTTCGTTATAGAGGGGACAGACTGCCTTTAAAGCTTTTAAAGGTGCTGGGAGCAAACGGGAAGCAATCCTGGCAGCAATAAGGAACTCTGCTCACGCAGGTCCGCCGTGGCCATTCCTGAGCCTGGCTTTCGTTCCACGATCTTCTGGATGACTTTGCTGCCTACTCTTGATTCTTAGCTAAATGCTTCAGGACAGGCATGACAAGGCTGCAAGAGCATTGCATGCTATGGCAATATTGTGGGGCAACTGTCACTCTAGGCAGAAACCAGAGACTTCCCAAGACTCTCAAAGAAAGCCCCACTAAAGTGGTTAAAGCTCCACACCATACACACACACACACACGCACACACTCACACCTGCACATGCACACACCTGCACGCACACACCTGCACACACACCCGGTCCCTAACCCTTCCCTCTTGTGGCAATCTCAACAACAACTGGGGCTCACTTGACCTGGTTCCTTTATGTTTTCTGTAGCGGCCAATAGCCCCTTCAGGTGGCAAGTGCTTTAACGCAAGATTTTTATCATACTGATCCCAAATCCATCCTGAGCCATAAGTGTGGAAAAGGTACACATAGCTAGAGAACTCTCTGAAGATCCCTGTATTTCCTTTAGAAGGTATCCAAGGGACTAGTTAAATGGAGAGCTCCCACCAACCCAACTGGGTTAGCCCAGCCCGGGAAGGCTGGCGTTGTGGCCCTGGGAGGCAAGCGCTGCAAGTACTGACCTGCCCCTCACTTCGTCCTGGCCACTAAAACAAAGGGCTGACATGGGGTCGAGGCTAGGGGTCAGAGGGATCAGTGAGAGAGGCACCAGCTGGCAAGCTCCTGCCTATATCTTTGTTCTCCCAAGTCTCTTTTCCATGCCCAAAGAAGAGGAGGAAGTGACATCCCACCGCCCCACCAGGAGCGGTCGCATAGGTGTCAGCTC
Organism: Ellobius talpinus; assembly: GCA_001685095.1. Taxonomy (NCBI): domain Eukaryota; kingdom Metazoa; phylum Chordata; class Mammalia; order Rodentia; family Cricetidae; genus Ellobius; species Ellobius talpinus. Next base: position 15,968 of record LOJH01008677.1, read on the forward strand.
CGCATCTCCCATGGCAACTAGCAGCTTCTTCCTACAAATTGCCAGTTTTGCCTCCTTCTGCATAGATCCAGAGTTCGGAGAAGGATTCTGATCTTGGCCTTCTTTCCCATATTCCAAAGGTGGCAGGGTCTTTGCGATCCCTTGCTGGGAAGGACCCAGAGAAACCGCTTCTCCACGCCCTAAACCCCGCTCCTGTCCAGCGCTCACCAAGACAGCTGGGACAGGCGCTGGGGACCCTGCGAGGCTGGAGTCCACACTCTGCAGGATCCCAGACCGAGGCTTCTCCAAGTTCCCCATGCGAGGGATCCCCCGCCGCTGCCCCTACCTGCTGGAGAACGGTCCTCTGAGCCCGGTGCCCGGCGATCCAGCGACGGTCCCGACAGGGCTCTGCTCCTGGGCGCCCAGCCACCACGCACAGACGGGTGGGGATGCGCTGGGGACCCGGACTCCACCCGCCTACAGCTCGAAGCCCCCGCCCCTCTGGCCTCAGCCTAGTCCCAGCTTCTGGGTCCTGCGCCCCGCCCCTTCCCTTCACAGCCCGCTGCTGGGCTCCGGTCCTTTCCAGTCCTTCTGGCCCCTCAGGGTTTCCATGCAGCCACCGAGACCGTTGCCTCGTCCTGGCGCCCTCCCGCCTCCCCGCCGCGCCCCGCGTCCCTCCCTCCCTCTCACGCGCTCTCACGCGTTCACGGAGACCGCGCCTCCCAGGCTGGCTCTGCCACCCTCCCTTGGGTTTCTCCCGCCTCTCCTTCGCCTAGGATGCAAGAAAGGGGCTTGCGCCTCAAACTTTTCCACCCTGACTTCGCTAAGACCGCGGGAAGCAGATGGCACTAGGCACTGCACCGGGGCTCCCCTCGGACATCCCACCAGAACAAAAGCCATCCCGTCCTGGTGACTATGGCAATTGTCCAGATGGAATGGGTGACCACTTTTAAAGCTACAGAGGCCAGCATAGTCTCTCTCTCTCTCTCTCTCTCTCTCTCT
>LOJH01008677.1:16970-29313 GCA_001685095.1 Ellobius talpinus
TCTCTCTCTCTCTCTCTCTCTCTCTCTCTCTCTCTCTCTCTCTCTCTCATTGTTCGAGATCATGCTGAAATGGGCTTCAAATTAAGAGCTCATGCACAGGATACTATGTAATGCATTCATTCGCTAGGACAAAATTCAAGATGTGCTAGCAAGACTTGGTTTTCCGTCAGCCCTGTAAAGTTTGCTTGCCCGTATTTTGCCAAAAATGAAGAACGTTCTGTTAATTCTGTCTTTCTGTGTGTGTGCGTGCACACGCAGAAACCAGCAAGGTGCCAACGGGCAAGTGGATAAATGTGTGTGTAACCAACCAGCTTAATTCTTGGACACATGGTGATAAATTGTACAACACCAATCCACATGACAAGAGAGAAGTTGTAGATCTCTGGATTTAGTGCAAATTTTACATTTTGTACACAGGTGACAGACCCTTACGTTTCAAAGGGAGTGAGCCAGCTCATTTGGAAGATAATCTGAGAATGTTGAGATGGGCTCAACTAAACTGTTGAATTATCATGAGTTGAGGGGCTAGGGAAATGGTGTCTGTCTTTAAACGCTTGCCAAGCTTGAAGGCCTGAGTTCTACCTCCTGGAACCCAGTTGAGCAGCCCAGTGCAGTTTAAAAACCCTACAACTATGTGGCTTGCAGCCAACGGTTGCCAGTATCGCAAGCCCAGTGAGAAACCTCATCTCCAAAACCCAAGTGGACAGGAGAGATACCCACCACTGACCTCTGACCTCCACATCCCCACACACGTTACCACACACAGCATGATCACACGACATACCCACAAGAAACTATAAGGGAGTGAGTGATGTGGAGAATTTTCTCCCCACATATAAAATCACACAATTCTTGAGTGAGGTGTGGCTATTTAAAGATAGTGAAAATAATCCAACAATATTACCAAGCACAATGTACCCTGGCAAGAACGGCTGTAGATCACGATACAGACACATCCCTACCCATTTCTTCTCCTAGAATCATCTGCACTTCGCAAGATGGATCTAAAAATGCTGTGTGAGAAACACCAGCCATTTCAATGAGACATGGTGTGACATTTGAAATCCTGCCTTCCCCTTGCTCTCTGAGATTCCTAGAGACGAAGAAACGCACAGGAATTTAGTGTACTAAAAGTCAGGCTTGGTCACCAGCACTTTCAACTGGGCAGGCTAAAGCAAATGGTGACTCAAGTCTCATTCTATCCCTCGTCAGAGTGTGTGTTTCCTGTCATCAAACAGCATGGATTTCTAAATTACAGCTATGTGCTTGATATGTTTGAATCTTATTATGTAGCTAAGTTTCTGTATTAGCAGTGAAGTCACAGGATAATCTATAAAAAAGTTGCCATAGAAAGCATAAAAGCTAATCACATATGTTTGCATTTCAACCATTTCCCAACACATCCTGTCTGCACTGCGAGTAGCCAGAGGCCTGGAACACACAGCTGCCTGTGATAAGGGTTTTAAAAATGATTATACTGTCTAGGAGTAGGGGCAATGTATTATTAAGAATGTCAATATTGGCTCAGCTCCCAAAGGTAATTTCCTCCTAAACTGAGATATAAATGCTGGTTTGTAGTCGATCCCTGTGTTTACAAACACACCTCCCATTCTGAAATGGCAATTATTTTGCTACCGTCGAGGCATCTGTTATCTGGCTTTGACAACCTTTTGAGATGAGTGGAGCTGCATCTGGTAGTAAAAGATGACTTCCACTGGAGACCCTAAAGAACGTGACTAGCAGGAAGTTCCCAACGAAGGTTTTGTTATTTTTCGGGAGAGAAGGTATTCATTTCTTGGAAACTCTGGGAAAGATTCTCCACTCCCATTTTCAGCTTTTAATCTACTCTGCCCCATAGATTTCTTTCTCAAAGAAACTGGACACTGGACCACAGAAATGAAGTCATCTCTTGAACAGGAGCATTCATTCACCATGAGACATCACAAGGAGTTTAACGTCCTTCCCACAATCCCCCATTGATGAGCAGAATCAAGGACTCTCACTTAAGATGGTAGGAACACATCCGTTTCCGTAGATACCGTTTAGGCCTCTGCTGCCAAGCCGCTGTGGAATGAAGCTTCTCTTCTCCGAGTCCATTTTAAAACCTTTGACATTTACAGGCAACAGTTCTTCACATAGCCTCTCACCTCACACCTTCTAACAACCGCCCATCGTTCGTCCGTGTGCAGATATAATCCTAGAGTTTATTCTCCTCCGTGGATCCACTTACACAAATCCACATTATCAACACACAGTGTAGACTTACTGTGTCTTAGAGCACCTGAAGTTGGAGAGTGTAGCTTTCCTTTGATCAGATGTTTCTGTCGTGCCTGTCCCCTGCATTGGTTTGTAACACATGTCAGAACAATTTGTTAAATAGTCAGGTAACTGAAGATATGGCCCAGACTACACCAAGTCTGTAAGTTTTAGGTTCGGTGACATTTTCAGTTCGCCTCCTAACCCCTGGGTGTTTGCATTGATGTTTCTCCAGACTGACTTAGACTGATTTATCTAGGATACATTTTAGCTGTCACTGTAGTTTTGCAGGGATCTGTGATGATCACTGTCGTCACACTCATATACCTATGGGCTGCTGTTCATCTCTGCGACCACTACTAACACACACAGCCTGTGCCAGTGCTGAGCCAACTCTAGGAACTTATTTGAAGGTTCCATGAGACCCTCTGCACAGATGCCGGTGCTTCTTCCTTTAAACTTGAATGCATTTTACATCTCCTCCTTGCCCTGGTGCACGCACCATCAGGAGCTTCAGGGTCCAGGGCAACGGGAGTGGATTCCCTCTCTGGTGCCCAATGTTTAGTCTGGCTTTTCACTCTCACTTAGCCTGGCTTCTATTTGAGTGGATTCCTCTTCAAGGTGAAGCTTTCTCAGACACAAACCCTGAAATCTGCCAATTGCCTCTTTTGAGAAACCAAGAAGTCTGCTTCTTTCTCATTGCTGTAGTTAGTTGGTAAAACATGCAGATTAAATTCCTAATGCTAAACCCATCCTGGATTCTGGAACAAAAAGCACTCAGTCATGAGATAATTCTTTTGAAATACTGATGAATTCTAGTTGCTTAAACTTGGATAGAAGTTACTTCATCCCTTTTTTGCGAGAGTATTAATTTAGGGTTTTGTTTTACTGTCATGCCTTTGTCTGGCTTTAATTTATTTTGCCTTCAGTGAATAAATGGGAAACTCTTGTGTCGTCTTTATTTTCCTGAAATAACTTTAATATAATGGGAATGACTTCCTAAATTGCCTGATATGATAAAACTCACCAGCATGCCCATCTAGGTCTAAAATTAACTTAGAGATAAGAACTTCACCTTTAAAAGTGACAACAGTAAACACAGAACTACTTGTGTTATCTATTTCCAGATGAGAGGTGGTTTATGTTCTTTAAGGAATTTGTCCTTTGCGTATGAACAAGCAAATGTATCGACATAAAGATGTTCATTAGAGCCTCTTATGTTTTCACCATCTTTAGAATGCGAGCTCCGTGTTCACACTCCCCAGACTTCGTATCCTCCTGATTGCTGTGGATGGACCAGACCACTTTGGCAATCCTTCAGATAAGCAGCTCTGGTCCCTCTGGTTCTCTTGTTTAGTTCCCGATGTCACTCGGCTGCTATCGCTTTGTCTCTTCAGCTTTGTTTGAATTGTGTATTTTCTTGTGTTTATTTCCTGCAGTAAAAGCATGAGATGATTGACCCGAAACATCTTCTCTGTTTTTCATGTCCATTTAGAGGCACAAACCCTCATCTAACTTCTTCTTTACCTATATCCCCAATACCTCAACCCCAGTCACTTTCAAAGAATTCAATGTACTTTATAAAGTCAATTCTGACTTATTCTCTCAATCTAATGATCTGGGGGGGGTCAAATGTATTGATTTCCAAATGTTTGGGCAATTGTGAGGTGTTGCTGTGGTTTGGGTGTCTAAGTAAGTAGAAGTGTGCTCTTCAAATTTATTCTGCATGGATTCAGTCATTTTGTTCTTTAAGTTTTTTTGCTATGTGTCTGTGTGAGGTGCGCACATCTGTATTGTATGAATGTTTCCATGTGTACAGGTGAACATGTATGTGTACACATGGAGGTTCAAAGCCCACAGAGTCTTCTTGACCAGGCTCCACTGTGCCACTGAGATGGGGATTTCACGCCTCTCCTTGAACCTGATCTGCTAGGTGAGCCAGCTTATCCTAAGGATCCCATATCTCTCCCTCCACAGCGCTGCAATTACAGGCCTGCTTCACAGTCACCCGGCTTTTACAGTTTCTGGGGAGCAGGATTCTGACCCTTGCTCTCACAAGGCAAACCAATTATCTACAGAGTCATCTGTCTAGCTCTGCTCAATCATGTTAAATATATCAAGCTTTATTTGAGGGTCCAGAATATGGTCTACTGTGGTTTAAATATTTCCAGAGTACAGAAATAAGTATTTATTAGTCTGTTTTTCATCAGTTTTTTAAAAATTAATTTAGATCAAGATAGCTTATTGGAGTCATTTATTTATCCTACTGTCTGTCTAGTGTAGCAATTATTAAAGCGGTTTTAAATCTGGGATTTCAACAGTTTAACTTTTGTGTTTGGTGTGTAAACTTTAGAATCGTTATGTACTCCTGGTAAAGTGAATGCCTTAACATCTTATCCCTGATAACATATCTTTATGTAAAATCCACCACCCACACACATAATTAACCATATGACCTTTCAGCTGCATTTTGATCAACACTGCATGCATCTCAGTTCTGGCACTACATGGTACAGCAGGGGCTGAGCAACGCTCACCTCTTCCTTGCAATTCTGAATTCTGGGATGTCCCAGATAAAGGAGCAAATCTTCTCGTATCCAACACCTTCCCTACAGATGCCACTACCCAGTATCCTCCAGTATCCTCCAGCACGGCATGGGGAAATGGGTCTCTGAAGGTGGGATTTTTCTGTCCCAACCACCTGATTTTCAAATAACTGACTTGGAGACTTAATACAAATTATAAATGCTCAGTTGACATCTCAGGCTTGCTACTAAGTCTTAAGCTTAAATTAACCCATACTTCTTATTTAACCCCTCTGTCACTCAGCTCATGTCTTGTTACCTCATTTTCTCCGTGTCCTTAGTGGCTGACTGGCGTCTCCTGACTCCGCCTTTCTCCTTCCCAGCCTCCTCAATTTGATTTAACTTTATCCTGCCTTGCTATAAGCCAATCAGCTTCTTTATTACCCAATGAGAGTGATGCATAATCACAGTGTCCAGAAGGATTATCCCACAGCAGGGTCTTCAGTCATCTTCTCTTCTTTTCATGAAGCCGTATCTCCCATCCGAAGGGCCCACCCCACATGATTAGCTGATCCTAGTTTGCACGGCATTGGGATTCGTGCTGCAGTCGATGACTTTGTGGGACTATGAAACACAAACTTGCCGTGCATTACAGGGCGGTGCTAGCCGTACTCGCCGCCGACCGGCTCTTAATGGTTTTAATCTCTTGTAAGAATCACATAATTGTCTTGCGGTCTAAGGGAGTCATGTATCTGGTTTGGTTAAACATTGAATTTAGATACCGTGTCTTTTATACACAGAAAGAGCATCAAACAGAGCCCTGGACCCCGTATGCGGACCCAAGTGGCAGAAGTCAGGAAGGAGCAGCGGCAGCGTGCTGCATATGACTTGTTCATCCAGTCAGGAAGAACAGGGAAAGCCTTTCAACTCGCTATAAATTCCCTTACTGAGTAATCCAGCTATACAGCATGCCCCGCTATTATACTAAAGGGCCTTTATTAGAAAAACAGGCAGCCACACGAGGCTCGCTTATCCACTACCTTTATTTACCCAATACCATGTGTCTGATAAAGTGAGGTCAAAACTGAAGAGCTGCCACCGTGATACCATGGAGTCCCTCGTCTCTTTATGAGAGATGTGGGCTACTGGCACTCAGCACATCGGTGTCAGAGGACAGCCACAGAAGCAGGCTGATTCTGCAGATGGAGACATTTGTTTGTGTGGTCCTTGGTGCAGAGATGCTGTCACCCTCTCTGGAAACTGACCCCTTCAGTAGCATCTCTACATCATGTCTCCAGCCTGCTCTGCAACAGCAAAGACATTTAGCTCCTGATAATCACATAGAAACTCAAATAGGGGTGGATGTGTGCATCCAAACACAGCCCATTTTGGTTTAATATCAAATGATGCCTTCTCATTAGGAAAGATGTTTCTTGAAGCAATCTGATAATTAATGCAGATTTAATTGAAAAAATTAAAATTTCAATCTTTCTGCAATAAAGTATCTCATTTAAAAATAATTGTTCTTGAAACATGCATTGGGTAACCCCTTTTCTCTTTCTCTCTCTTTCTGTCTCTCTCTCCATCTTTCTCTCACACATACACAAACACATACACCTGTATGCACATGACAAGTGCTAACATAGACATGTTCAGAACAAGCCATTTTTAAAATGTCACCTTTTAGTTAAATATGCATTGACTCTATACCAGCCATACTATTTGACTACACATGCTTCAGTACATGATAAAACATGACCATGGTATGACAGCCATCTTTGTCCATGTGCAACTCTCATCCCTTATCAAAGAAGCATCTCTACAGCCAACAAAGATGAACACAGAAAGCTGTGTCTGGTCAGAGCACACAGAGCAACCCATCGTGAGGTGCCATTCTCCAGAGGATATGGCTACAGCACAAGCCCTGAACCTGAGGCTCAGGGAACACATTGGAAGAGGGAACAGAAAACCTACAAGAGTCAGAGGACCAGGAAGTCATCCATGGAGTTTCATCTCCTACAAACGACAAGCATACATCACCCCTGATATTCCAACAATACAGTTGCCTGAACAAGACACCAATGCAATACCTAAAGAGGTACTTCCATGGAAGGAGAAGGTCTTATGGGGTTCCTTTCCATAGCCAAAGAACTACAGGCAACTAAGGAATACTGAAACCCCAAGAAATAGTCTTCCCCAAGGAAGAGCCCCCAACTGTTTATCCAATACCAAGTGGTCAGTCCTAAAATCATATACATACAAGAAACACTAAACAGACTCAGCTGGTTCTATTTATACATTTACATATATAGGCATACACACATGTGTTTATATATGTAACAATGATAATTAAAGAAAAAAAAGACCATAAAATGAAAAAAGAAATTGGGGGAGGACATGAGAGGGGTTGGAGGGAAGAACAGGACAAGCATAATTATAATTAAAATAAAAATTATCTAGCCAGGCAGTGGTGGCACATGACTGTAATCCCAGAACTCAGGAAGCAGAAGCAGGTGAATATTTTTTCTCAAAACAATAACGAAAATTTCAAGGAAAAAAATGAAACATTTTACCATTTAATAAAGAAGGCAGAAGCCAAAGGCTAAGTGTGTGGGGTCCAGAGTACACAGAGCAGCTCCCAGAAGGAGACAAGGTACAGGGTTTACCAGCAAGGGGCATGGCAGGGGACTGATCAGCAAGGGGCAAGGCAGGGGCTAACCAGCAAGGGGCAAAGCAGGGGCTGACCAGCAAGGGGCAAAGCAGGGGCTGACCAGCAAGGGGCAAGGCAGGGGCTGACCAGCAAGGGGCAAGGCAGGGGCTGACCAGCCAGGCTTATTGTCAACACTGTGCAAAGTGCCTGGGTTTGCTCAGCCACAAAAGGCACTCCCCTAGGACAGCATGGTTACTCTCATACCTGAAAACACAAGACTCTTAGTTGGCAGGACGTAATTTAGCAGCATTAGAAGACACAGAATTGTTTCACATGAAAACCATGTGTAGATTCCAAGCTGAAGAATTCTCACTTGGTTAAACATCAGGTCACTTGCCCGGTATATCAGACTTTGACTGCTGTGGTAAACGGCATCCTTGGTGGGTGAGCTATGATGGCGGGACATCCCATGGAGCAGGGCAGCATCTCCCCACTCTGCCCCGACTTGGCCAGAATCCTCATTCCACCCTACGTTTCAGCCTCCCATAGGCTTAGCTCTGCTGGACTCCAGGCTCCACGAGCTCTAATCCCAGTTCATTCCCTCAGCTGCCCCTGTCTCTCCACCTAAGTGGCCAATTTCCACCCTGACCCACAGGGGCCTGTTTCCCATGCTCTGTTCTGAGCCCATCTCCATGGGTGTGTTCCTCCCTAGACTGGATGCCTACCGTGCTCAAACTGATTCTGTCTGCAACTGAGTTCAGTTGACTTAGCTATGATTCTAGGACTCATTTCTATTGATACTCATCCTGGGCTGGCCATTGTGTCACCAAGCTATGTTGCATACCCTGGTCTTCTCATTCTCATCTTTACGGCTCTGCTGTCATCAACACACTTTCACAGGTGAGAACAGAGAGTAGAGATGAATGAAGATATAACATTGCTGTGACAAATAATTCTTGCAGATTGGCAATTTTGCTTCTGCAATATTAGGAATTTAATTTAGCACCTAGCAAGCTCATACAAACCCTCTACCTTTGAGCTATAACCCTAACCCAGTGTGTGTGCAATAAATTCCTAATCACCTTGTGACTGGTTAATCATGGCTCTCAACATCTCACATTGGAAAGAAGGAATGTCAGCAGAAGAGTTGCCGCCATCAGATTGGCCTATAGCAGTGTCTGTAGGAGGGCCCAGCCCACTGTGCACAGTGCCACCTCTAGACAAACGGCCGTGGACTGTGCAAGGAGGTAGCTGAGAAAGTCAGAGGAAGCACACAGGTTTTCCACGGCTCTTGCTTCTGCTCCTTCTTGAATTTCTGCCTTGATTTCCCTCCATGATGGACTGCAATGTGAAAGTGTAAGCCAAATAATTCATTCTATCCCAAGTTGCTATGGGTCATGGTGTTTATCACAGCAGCAGAAAGCCAACCAGGACGCACTCGGATCTCATATATTTGGTGATTTGCATAGTTATTGTGTCTCACAGTAACTAGACAAGAAAGAGAACCCCTTGTTCCAGAATGTTGTAGGTAACATTGTCTTCTTACACGTTCTCTTATTTTTAAAATCCCACAACACTTACAACTGTGATGTTCAAACAGCTATCATCTATGAGAACCTCTATCTACTTTGAATGAACTTTTCTGTGTGTCAAGGATAAAGGGCTTGGTTAGTCATTCTCCAAGTCCTAAGATTCTAACCTGTCTTCTCCCAGGTCCAATAAAGACATCGTAGATGCTGAGCCTGTAATGCGGTCTCTGTAGTGATTAGTATCGACTCGGAACTGCCAAGACCAAGTTCTCAGCACAGAGGAGATTTATTTGCCCCAGAGGTTCGGAGGGCAGGGAATAAGAGAGAAAGGCAGAGGATAGAGGACAAGGGAGAAGGGGAAGGGAGCAAGGGAGAGGGGAAAGGGTGTTTGTCCCAGAGGACAAAGGACAGCCTCTGGATAGAGAGGAAGAAGACGTGGCCCATAGGCAAATGGCAGTTTATAAAGGCAAAAGGGTAAACCCCATGTTAGAATTAGGTGTTTAATTTTAATTGGTCATGAGCTAATTAATTTTAATTTAGGTGAGCTAAAGTGAGTTTTTGATTGCTGAACATCAATAGCCGAAACTTGGTTGGTCTTTGGAGGAGGAAGTGACCAAATAAGGAAATAGATCTTGGTGTCCAGCTTTAGAAATATAATCTCACAGTTCTTTTAGCAAGGCAAAGAGAATTAGGGAGAAGGGCAAGGTTTACCACAGCCATGTTTGCCATGCTTGGGCTGACTGGAGCCCTTCAGATGTCCTTGACACTGAAGAAGGTGAGCTGGTGCTTAGTGATAGCAATAGGAAAGCTGACTGGTGCCAACAGAGAAAGGATGCTAAAGACTTTCTTGGTGAGTCACTCAGGTCTTTATTCTGTCTTTCACTGAACCCCGAAAATAAGCAAAGTAAACATTAGTCCTTAATTTAAGTATAAAATTTCAAGAATATCCCCCTATTTAAAAAAACAATCTTATTTTCAGACTCATGGAAAATCCCTTGCTAACAATATTGTCATTGTGAAACAGTACAGAGGATGTTGAGAGGTAGAACTGGGTTAGAGAGACCCAAGACACCCTTGAATGAGAGAAGGCAACAGAGGTGAACTAAAAGAAGCCAAACAAAGACAGGCATTTCTCCTACCCAGCCCTTCAGATTCTGCAATGTACGGGCTTCTCCTCAGCTAAGGGAATAGAACAGACAGACACAGATGTGACTCCTGGAAGCGTTTCACACCCTTAGGAGTCTTGGAAGCTCCTGGATCTCCTGGGTGAAGAATGATGATGGGCCAGCAGCCAGCTGGATTCCCAATCCAGGCCAGGCTTCACCGTACACTTAAACCTTAAAGGGACATGCCAGTTTTCTGCTGAGATCCCATTTATTTCCATGTTGAAATCTCAGTAATCGATCTCTTCGTTTTGTTTCAAATCAACTGCTTAAGACCATCCCTACTGGGTACATTTGGAAACTTCTTCGTCCTCGGATCCATTTGCCAGAGAACATGAACCACCATTCCAAATAAATGTCCTGGGGAGAAAAGTGGTAGGTTTGGACATTACATTTTCATATACCAAGATAGTCTTACCCCCGTTAGAAAAAATGTCAAAAAATAAAGGCAAAAAATACCATTACTGTCAGGAAACAATGTTTACACCTGTGATTTTATAGCACCATTGGCTTTTTTAATGGGACTAAGTTTAGAAGTGGCGATTACCACTCTTGAATTCCATTCCACCGTTAAACTCATCTTCGGATCCATGGATACACCCTCATCACCCTCAGGAAGCACTGCGGGGCTCTTGTACATTCATAATGGACATTGATTTCAAACAGAACTGGCTTGTGAAGAGGTATCCTGTGCCATCTTTTTACTTGGGTTTATTGTTTTGGACTTTGTAAATGGGCAGGAGAAAGTTTGCCAAGAGAGGCCTGAAGTAGGCACGAGCTTAGAAGCACGGGAAGGAGCTAAATAGAGGCAGAACCTTATGATGGAGGAGGTTGCTGTTCAGCTGTCTATGGTGTGTCATAGTCTTATAAACGGATGTATCAATGCCACAGGGGACAGGATGTATCATTAGCCCAAGGGATGGGCTCAGAGTGAGCATGAATGCTCATGAGTTGGGAACTCACGGAAGCTTTCAATATTCTTATCAACAACCATAAAATCGAGTGCAAATATAACATCTGTTAAGTCTTTCATGAAATGAGTGAGAGCTTTTCTGTGGGAACAGCAGGTTTTTTTTCATGTTATTTTAGTCATGCAAAAAGATCTTCCAGTGAACATTTATTTATAGAAACACATAGTGAAGTTGTCTAAAACCCAGCCTTTTAGGAACAACTGCAGCTAATTCTTCCAGGGATGTGCACTGTGTGGAAGACGTAAACAAAGTGATGCACGCTTTCAGTTGGGTGAGATCGGAAGATGGTGATCACATGGGCATGGGGAGCAGAACTGTGGTTTCCAGAAGCTGTGGAGATCAGCGGGGAGGGACCAATGGGCCGATGATGGCCAGAAGATGCATAATCACAGTTGTTTAGGAAAAACAAGAATCCACTGTAGAGAATGGAGGCTATCGATGCAATCAACTCCTTATATTCATTGTGTATGTGTGTGCATGCATGTGTGTGTGAGTGTGCACATGTGTGTGTGCATGTGCATATATGTGTGAATATGTGCACGTGCATGTATGTGTGTGTGCACACATGTGCGCATGTGTGTATGTGTGTGTGCTGTGTGTATGTATATGTGTGTATGTTTGTGTGGTGTGTGTGTTTGTGTGGTGTGTGTGTGTTTGTGTGGTGTGTGTGTGCGTGTGTGTGCGCATTTGCATTGGGAATCCAGGGGCACCTTTCTCAATTCTACCTCAAATTTTGAAACATCCCTCATTGGACCTGGCTCACTGTTCAGTTCAGCAAGACTAAGCAGCCAGTAGGCCCCGGATACCCTTGTCCCTCCCAGCCCTGGCATTATAATGGCTTTTTATGAGTGCCAGGATTCAAACTCAGGTCCTCAGGCTTGCACAGCGAGCACTTTACTGACAGAGGCAGCAAAGTGAAAATAGACAGAACATGGGTGTTGAGTGTTCTCAGCACAAAAACGACCCCACAAAGCAACAAAACTTAGTGACCTGTGAATCACACATCTGTCTTCCCTCCCCAAAGCAAGTAAACTGAGTGACCTGTGAGTCACACATCTGTCTTCCCTGCAGTCACAAGACTGAAGCAGATCGCCAGCAGATCTCTGAGAAGGCGTACCTGGATCCTGCCTAAGATTAAAAAAAGACAAAAGTGACATCGTACCACAGTTAGCGCGCCACGCTCTGCACACGCACATGAACATTTTATTTTTTTATAATTTATTTAAATATTAAAAATTTCCACCTCCTC